>JABCKL010016797.1:1480-39780 GCA_018851305.1 Calocybe cyanea | reverse complement strand
ATGGTAAATTAGCCTCAACGAAAGACGAAGACAAAAGGGCACATGCGGCCGTGTCTTCCCAAGAAATGAATTTTGTTGGCGCAGATGTTCAAAAACTACTGCGGTCCAAGAAGGTCAGCAAACAGCCTTGATTCGTCACCTTGAGTTTACATATAGCTCCCTTAGTACGCTTTCCCTGTATCTGATAAATATCTCAGAGAGCTACAAGAACAAGCGGCAACTACGGTCGAGGAGCAATCTTCAGACTTAACTTCCATAGTTGTATCAGAGCCCGACCAAGGAATGGACGTAGATACTACGACTTCAGAAAACCTACTTGCGATGGATGACTCAGCTTCTGTCACCGAAACTGTACAGAAACGTACAGGGGAAACAGAGGTTGATTCCCAAACAGACACTCCAGACGTTCCCCTTCGATTTCTCGAAAAGAAACGACTACATTGGTCCGGGAAGACTTGTAAGTCGTTGGAAGTTTGACAAATGCCTGACGATGCCTGACTATACAGACCTGGCACCACTAACTACCGTCGGCAATCTGGTACGTAACTCTTACAATGTGCTAATCGCATGAATGTTAAGGTTTTTTAAGCCATTCCGCCGACTTTGCGTTAAGTATGGTGCAGACATTACATGCGGTGAAAGTAGGTCTTCCTATAATGTTCTTGTTCTAAGTTTAATCTGGAGTCGGTTTTTAGTGGGTTTTGCACACTCTTTTCTTGCCGGTTCAAAAGAAGAATGGTCTTTAGTCAGGCGACACCCAGCTGAAGGCATTTTTGGGGTGCAGATTGCGGGGAATAAACCGTCTACTCTTGTGTCGACCGCAGAAATCATCGCAAAAGAATGTAATGGGATCGATTTTGTCGATGTTAATTGTGGTTGTCCCATTGATCTTGTTTTCAAGGCAGGAAGCGGATCTGCTCGTGCGTCTTTCCCTGCTTTCCATGTCCATTTTCCCATAAATCCAACCATCCCTAGTACTCGATGCCCCAGGCAAACTGGGCAAAATTCTTGTTGGGATGAACAAAGCCCTCGGAGACATCCCGGTAACAATCAAGTTAAGAACGGGTGTAAAGGATGGCCGTAATACAGCACATAAGATTATGTTAAGGGCTGCTACAGAATGGAACGCATCGTGCATCACAGTGAGGCATTCTATGCGAGCTAACTCTTGATCTTAGCTGAAATAATATTAGCTTCATGGCCGGACACGACAACAGCGATATACACGTCTAGCGGACTGGGATTATATCAAGGAATGTGTCGATTCTGTTAGGGCCCGAGAGGCCGAAGAAGATTGTGAGTCTGAGTTCCACGAATGTAGTACATCATCTTTGAGCGTATTTCCCAGTACCGCCGGTTCCGCTTTTTGGCGGAGGCGACTGTTTTTCCTCCCAGGACTACTGGTCCCATGTTGAACAGACTGGTGTTGATGGTGTAATGCTGGGGAGGGGTGCTCTCATCAAGCCGTGGTTATTTACTGAGGTAAAGGAACACCGGGAATGGGATATAAGTTCCCGCGAACGGCTCGATCTTATTCGGACTGTAATCGTATTTTTCCTTCTGCAATTCCAGATATACTTATTTGTATGTAATACCAGTACGCCGAATATGGGATCAGGTAAGAACATCTACCGTCTGATTCGGCATTGTCTATTCAACGCGCCTTTCAGCCATTTTGGTTCTGACACTGCAGGTGTGAATACCGCCCGGAGGTACCTTTGTGAAGCCCTCTCATTTCAGTATCGATATATACCTATCGGCCTTCTCGAGCGCCTACCTGGTCGTATCAACGAACGTGCTCCTGCCTTTCGAGGACGAGATGAGTTGGGTGAGTCAATTGGATTTTCGCCGCTGTTCTCATCTTGAGATCCTTGTGCAGAGACCCTGCTAGCAAGTGGGGATAGCAAAGATTGGGTAAGAATTTCTGAGATGTTTTTGGGTCCTGCTCCAGAATCCTGGACCTTCACACCAAAACATAAGAGTAATGCTTACGGGTCCGAAGAGAGCCAAGGCTAGGTGAGATTATGCCACCAGCTTTCCCTGTCAGACACTTGAAACGGGTGTTTTTTATCCTCCAAAATAATATGAAGGCCGTAGATCCGCCGCTGATGCCGAACTCGACTCGAAGGAGTTGGGTGACTGCTTTGCACTGCTCCGAGCGGGAAAACGACTGGTTTACCCGCTTAATCCATTCACTTGCGGGAGTTTGATCAAATATGCTTCTATCATGTTTCGTCTTTAATGAGTATGTACTCGCTATCAGACCCGACTCGCAAGAGCAGAACATCCATCTGTCAAGCTGACGGTGTAGCAAGATCGAGTGACAATGCTGCCCTGGAATCGGTGTAAATATATCTTGCTTCCGTTTCTATGTTATCATCAGATCCTCATTGTCAATTTGTTCCGTTGGTAGCATCGTGAGAACATTGACACTTCGTCTTCGCAACTGTTGAGCCACGACATTCGGTTGTACAAAGATGACACCAGAAGAAACGAAAGAGCAGGAAGCAGTTGATCTGTTGACTAACATGATGGGGGGCGGCATCGGTCTGGATGAAGCGCGTCGAATACTTCGAAAACATAACGGGAACGTGGAAAAAGCTGCAGAAGCTATGCTCTTCTTTGGCGATCGCGGCGAAGGGGACTCTTCTGCCTGGCAGAGCGTACCACAGATGGATATCACTTACAACGAACCTTCATCAAGTGTTGCCCAACACGGGAGTGCATTGCCACCATCCAATGTCATCGACCTTACTTTAGACGATACCGACCTGACACGTTCATGGCAGCTCAATCAAGCACAAAATGAGGTTAAATTCGGACCGAGCGATCGAGCACCAGATCCTGCTTGGCAGATGGTTACGACAAACGTATATACCAGCTCTTTTTTTCAGCTACGGCTTCAGCTGATCAATTTGCGCGGCCATCATAGACCCCAGTGGATGCCAATAGTGAAGACCCCTCTTTAAAAGATGCTATCAAAGCCAGTCTAGCAACGTTCGAATCTGAAGAGTTAGAAGTATTCCCTGTCGAAAATACAGTCAGAGAAGGCGGGCGGTGCGTCTGCTTTAATCATACCACAAAAAAATAGCCTAAGTTGGATTTATCATTATCAGACCTATAGCTTTACGTCCAGAAGCGTCATCAATTATATATGCTGCATTGGTATGTATTATTCTTCGTTGTTATACTTCGGTCGTTATATTGGTTGGAATTCTTAAGATAATTCAAGCACTTTTCCAAATTCCGCAAGTGCGGCGAAACATCGCAAAACTCAAGATACCTGACACCTTTGCAGACGCAGAGGCTTCACAAATTGAATATGGTAGTTGTCCAGCTGCGTGATTTCGTCACTGCTCAGACATCGAACAGAGGGTGTCGATCGTGTATTGTGGAATTTGGTGGAGTTGTTCACAAATTTGGATCTTGCCCAGTTGTCATCGGTCGTGGATAAGGAGGTTTTGCCATCGTTAGGGCCCGCTACTTGGAATGGAGTGGCCGAAAGTCTATCAGAGTTGAGCTCAGGTAGGTCTTTGACTATCGAGAAACATCTCCGTTCTTACGTTGTAAGACAGAGTTTATCAGGAACACAGGCCTACTAATAGAGAACGGACTTAATGCTCAAAGATCAGAAGAGGATCCTGAGTGAGTATGGATTGTTTTCGTACCTGTGCTCCATCCAACACCTTGTTTCCAGATTGCGCTTATTTCAATTCCTACATGGCTCTGTCGAGTCACGAGGGAGTAGCTATAAGGTACAAAATAAACACCAGTCGCAATATGGATGCATCGTCACCGTTGAAGTTGGTGACAATGTTGCTCCTAACGATCTCCTATCTCGACTGGCGCATAACCTGTCCCGCTATGATGGAAATGTTGCTTCTCACGAAATCATCTTTGAACCCTCAGAGCTAGTGATATTTCAGCTCAAACCTCTTCATAACTCGACTTCTGGTGCAAGCAAAGCCCCTGCAGAACCATTCGTCTTTCCTAAGCACTTTTATCTGGATCGATTCATACTCAAAAAATTCCCGATTGCGGATCAGAAGAGAAGATTGGAGCGAGAAATGCTGACTGAGATCAGCGAGTTGACGGCGAGGAAGGAGTTCATCACGCGCTTCAACGTTTGATTCTTGCTCTGTGCACTCTGACCGTCAACTGATTGTAAGCTATTTCAAGAATCGGGATACTCTGAAGGATCTTCGAGCCTCCTTGTTGTATTATGAGCATGTCGCTGAGGCAAGGGGCGATCCAGAACGTCAGGCCGTTATTGATAATATGTTGGAAAAGCTGAAGCGCATCATGAACACGATTCTCTCCCAGATCCACGGTGTGTTGGATTACATTAAGCCTTTTTGTTTGGCTGCAACTAAACATAGGCTCTAGAAATTGACATCAAGATTGAAAAACTTCAGGCCGATGTCAATACGATCTTTGACTGTCCGGAGCTACAAGATCATCAAGTCCGTCTTTACTCGTGCATTTTTTGACCATACTAACTGGGCCGTAGTACGATCTTCGTGCTGTCTTTATGCATACTGGATTGCCAGGGAGAAAACAGATATATTCCTATGTCCAGGATGGCGATGGCGTGTGGTGGAAGACGGTGGACTATACGGTCACAGAGGTAAGATATCTGTCGCTGACACATTCTGGCCAGCAATTTATCATTCTGTAGGTTCCGGAAGAGACTGTCCTCACAGATCCAGTTGGGCTCCATTTGAGCGCTGGCCCATACCTGTTGTTCTACAGTCGGCATTTGTCCTCAGAAGAGATGAAAGCATCTGTGACATGGCCTGAAATTTTTTCTGTATATGCATTCCTATCTGCTCGTGATCTGGTCTAACGTCGGACCTTCTTTTTTCCTAGCAAAGGGTCGAAGAAGCTAACCAGATGTTCCTTAAAATACTTCCTCCAGAGTTGGCAAGCAAAGCGAGGCTGTCTGTTACCGGCGTTCGTGCATCGTCTGAGGCAGAGTCGATGGACGTGGTGGAGGAAATTCAATAATACGATGCGATGCGGCTCAGCTCGAATAAAAAGGTAGTTAAGCTTACTAGACGAGCAAAAAAGAATGGAAAAATTTGGACCCTTGTTTCGTAGGGTCAAGTTCTCCGTCGCTAGGGACCTGCCAATTTAGGTTGGGTAAAGACGTAAAGGCCATCAAATGATCGGGGCCACCGAGCGTGGAGTGAACCCTGTCATGTGACCTCGGTTGGTACGCGTTTGAACACTTTATACTTTATAAGTCCCTTGTCCTAGCAGCCGCCTGCCCAACTCGTTCCTTTCTCTTGTTTTTGCAAGATGCCTGCAGAAGAAATGTGAGTAAAACTATAAATACTCAGAAATCTAGTTTCATATCGATTTTCGCAGACGCCAACGAATGATGCAAGATGCTGGCCTTTATCCAGAATTAAACGGAGTGAGGCAGCCTACAAATGCACCGTATATGGTAGTACGCGTCAAGACATCTCTACGCATTGAAACTATTCTGATTAATCAAATTCACAATGTAGCCCCGGATCCCAAGTGCTCCAGCCCAGGCCGGTTACCGAAAGACTAGCACCCCTGCTACTCGGAACGAAAACATACCTGAGATGTCGGACAGAATGAGGTATACTTCTCGTCTCATGACTGTTATAATCCGTTGAATTAACTCTCGTAGTGATGGACGCCCAAAAGTCCTCCCCACACCCGGTCAAGTTCCGACTCTTGTTCATAGCGTCAAAGTGCATGACCTCACTAAAAAAGTGGACGTAGCCAAGCTGCCGCCGCCCGCTCCATTTGGTGTCCCGATCAGAATCCCGTCAAATTCTGACCGACCAGTTTTACCACCCAAACCTTCTGAGGTTGAGCTGCCATTCATCCTGTCTACGCTTAGCGTTTGATATTTGTTTCAGCTTACAGGGCACCATCCCCTTCCCAATCTTGAATCTCCTGATGACAACGTATATATGCATCCTGAAGCTGCAGAGAAAGCTCTTCGAGACTTGATGAGCGGGGGTATTAATGACAATACGGAAACGGAGATTGATATGAAGGATGCTATCGTTAAGGGATTCAAAGATGAAATCAGGCTGCTTCCACATCAGATTCTTGGACGTGCTTGGATGAGAGACCGCGAGGACGTGACTAAGAAAAGGACCGGTGGTCTTCTCGCAGATGATATGGGGCATGTCCTTTACTGTTGGACGACTCATCGTATGCTCATACACCTCCACAGGCTAGGGAAGACAATCCAAACGCTGACGCGCATTGTTGAAGGGCGTGCCCACAAGAGCGACCGAGACGATGGCTGGTCCGCTGCCACTTTGTAAATACCCATCTCTTATTTCCCGAACTAACCTGTTTATCAAAATACTAGAATCGTATGTCCTCTGGCCCTCATTGGCCAATGGGCAGATGAAATTGCGAAAATGACTGTTGATGTGTCCGTCCTTACTCATCACGGACCATCGAGAACTACAGGTGTGTGCTCCGAGTCCCTGATTTGGTCAAATTTACGTTCATCTGGCTAGATCCTATGACATTGCGCAAACATCGAGTGGTTGTTACAACGTATGACGTGGTTAAGTCGGAGTATGAGGCGTATCTGCCATCATCATCGAAAAAGGAGTCACAAAAGAAGGCAGCACCGAAAAAAACAGTTTCTGCAGAGGATGACGATGATTCAGGGGAATCGTCGGAAAACTTTGGGCGCACTATTGCTTCGAAGGCGAGAAAAACAAAGTCAAAGTCTGCACTTTTTCAAGTTCCGTGGTGGCGCATTGTTCTCGGTGGGTTTATGAGTGCAATACCTCTTTTCTGTTAACCCGCCCGCAGACGAGGCGCATAACATCAAGAATGAGAAAACTAAGGGTGCCATTGCTTGCTGTAATCTCAATGGCAAGTTTCGATGGTGTCTCACTGGAACTCCGATGTACGTAGTCCGATAGAATGCTACGCCAATTACCTTCGTACTGATCCTTTCTTACAATTTCAGGCAGAACAATGTTACCGAATTATATTCTCTCATCAAGTTCCTACGCATTAGGCCTTTGAATGACTGGGAGACATTCAACAATCAAATTGCGAAACCCGTCAAAAGTGGAAGAGGTGCTATAAGGGCAATGAAGAGACTCCAGGTTCGTGTTCGTCTTATCTTTTTGTATAGAGCTTTGATCCGAGTTATAAACCTAGGTCGTACTACAACAAATAATGTTGAGACGTCGTAAAGACCAACAGCTCAACGGGAAAGCTCTCATCGAGCTCCCAAAGCGGAATATTAAAGTGGTCTCATGTCTATTTGACGATTCCGAGCAGTCTTTCTATACTGCATTAGAAAGCAAAATGGAAAGCGTTATAGAGAAGATCATGAAGAAAAGTGAAGGGACAAACAATTACATGTCCGTCCTTCTTTTATTGCTTCGACTTCGCCAAGGTTGGTCAATGGCTATACCGGTTTGATAGTTCTAAACTTGACGTCCATGCTTAGCGTGTAATCATCCGATATTGGTAGCCCAAGATTATGGAAAGGACATGGATGCTGTGGAACCAAGAGCCAAAAGTAATGCAGATGACGATGCTGACGACCTTGCTGGTGCTTTCGCTCAGCTAGGAGTAGTCCGAAAGTGTCAAGTCTGTATGACAGAGTGTGTTATTGTCTATATTCTATCTGTGACATCTCCTACAACCTTTCGTAATAGGTTGGACGTTGACAATACCAAGAACAGTGACTCAGTCGTCTGTCTCGGTTGTGCACCCTTAGCAGCGAAAGCGAAACAAGCAGCTTCAACTCGTCCTACTTCAGCAAAGATAAGAATGCTTATGAATCTTCTTGGGGATGTCGAGAAAAGGTCTAAAGGCGAAGAGAAAACTATAGTCTTTTCACAGTTCACGAAAATGCTGGATTTGATCGAACCCTTTTTGCGGGATAACGGTATTGAGTATGTCCGGTGTGAGTAGTTTGGTATTTTTGACTGTCTTATGCATTCCGACGCACTTTCTCCACCTAGATGATGGTTCCATGGATGCAAAGTCGCGTGAGGCTGCTCTTCATACAATCAAGACTGACAAGAATGTTCGGGTCATTCTGATTTCCTTTAAGGCTGGCAGTACCGGTAAGATCACATTCTTTATCTTGATTGTGCTGTCATGAATTTCTTGACCACATCACTCCCAAGGGCTTAACCTGACGGCCTGTAACAATGTCATTCTCGTTGACCTCTGGTGGAATCCGGCTCTAGAGGTGCGTAGGATATTTAATCTAGTATACACGCTACTAACTAGGTTTACAAAGGACCAAGCGTTTGACCGTGCCCATCGATTCGGCCAGACCCGTGATGTCAATATTTTCAAGTTGAAAATCGATAACACTGTTGAAGATAGGATACTCATGGTAGCCTTGCCCTTTTAGTCCAGTTAATGAGTTGTTCATGGCTTCTTTTTTAGCTTCAAGACAAAAAGCGCTTACTTGCACAAGCAGCACTCAGTGGAGATAGGATCAAGAACATGCGCCTTGGTATGGACGAGCTTTTGGCATTGTTCCGACCTGGTGGAAGAGACGATGACGAGGATTAAATTCGGGAACACTTTATATCTTGCGCTTATAGTATTTTACAATACTTTATACCATTCTGCTTTTATACTAGTGGTGACATCCATAACCTTGTCAATCTTGGTATGATTTGAGCAGATTTTCTCACGCCCTACTGCCACAGCTAATCATCTGCCCCGTTGCTGATCCTTTTACTCCGCTTTCCTCCTCGTCGACTTGTCCTGGAACGAAAAAGTCCTGTCGAAGACCCTTCAACATCCTTGGAAATGGTTAATGCGGACTTTTGAGATTCAAGGCAAAATATGACCGAGCTCCCTGCGACCATCGCCCGGTAAGTCAATTTTTCGCTGCATTTGTTTCCTGACTAACACGTTGTCGCAGTGAGGCGAGGAGCATTCACCAATCTCTAAAAGAGCTGTTAAGGCATAAAGAGCCGTTTGACAAAGAAGTTGACTTTCAACGCAAGAAGTGTGTGTTCAGGAACCTTTCTATATCTAAACTTTACTGATCGACCCCAAGTCTCAGGAGACGTTATTTGAGCTTACTCTTGGTTCACCCATACGCAAGGGAATCTAAAGATGTAGAAACTCATCTGTGGATGCAGACCTCCTACGTATTCATTGCTTCCTTCAAACAACGGATCTCCAACCTAGACCGCATGATCCAGAACAACAATAAAGCGCGACAGGAGCAACCTAACGAACGCCAAACTAATATCCCAATTGTCGAACATCGCAAACTTGTACACCGGTTCCGTCAATTTCTTGCTGACGAGGAAAAGTTCTGGAGCCAGCTCGTAGTCCGTCTGCGTAAATCATTTGCCATCGATGAAGCTACTCCCGCCCTCGTCGCACTCAGAATAATATCGGAAACAGATAGCCTTGCGTCAAATGCACCAGAAGCTTCTGAAATGGGCGTCAATATACTGAACGGTCGGAATCATTTCCAATTCCCCCCTGAAGATGCTTCTTTACCTTCTAAGCCCACGACTGCGGAGGAGAAGAGCTTGTGGCTCTCTATCTTGAGCAAGGCCCTTGTTTGTTTAGGGGACATCGCTCGTTACCGAGAATTGTATAACGAGAGTGGAGGCAGGCCTCGGGCGGGCCAGGTGGAACCGGGTATGGGCAGAAGGGGCCGTAGTCGTCGGGGTCAAAACGAAGAGCCTGTTCCTCGGCCAAGAAACTATGAAAAAGCACAACAGTGTTATGAGCAAGCTCGGCTGTTGGTTCCGGACGATGGCAACCCATCCCATCAACTTGCAATTATTGCCACGTATCAGAAGGATTCATTTGTATCCCTTGTCCATTACTACCGCGCCCTATGCGTGCAAACGCCATACGATACGGCCTCTGAAAATCTCGGATCAGTGTTAGGCAAGGCTCTTGATGCATGGAAAACCCGATCCCGCAGGGAGCGAGATAGACATGAAGCTTTACCCCCTCGTGTTCAGGTTGAGGCGTTCAGAGAGAACATTGTCGTTCTTCACTCGCTGTGGAAAGTCGGCCTGGAGAAAGGCCTCAAAAAGTAAGCCATTGAAGTTAGTAATCGCCTTTCCTCGGTTTAACAAACTCGACCCAGAATGGAGTCACTTACTCGGCGACACAATATCGTCGTTCGCGATGCCTTTATTAGTTTGCTTTCGCAGCGATATCTTCCCACTGATATGATTTCGAACGCGGTAGTTCTTTCTCAGGGCGCACTCTGGAAGCATCGAATGATCCGTGGTTCATCAAACAAGAGACTGGAGATGTCCCCTCCCTCGGAAGGCGCCTCCGCTATTATTGAATGGCACATCCTTGAACATCTTCTCGATCTGCACCGGGGACTTCTAGAAGTGGGCTTCGAGGAGGTTGGGGTTCCACCACCCCGAGATGCCCCTGGGGATGATTTGGCTCAGCGCATCACCGCCACGTTTAGACGTAGCCTGCCTGCTCTCAGGATTGCCAGCAAATGGCTCAGAGCCAATTTCAAATACGTGATTCAGGATCGCGAATCTGATCGGGATGCAAAACGCGCTGAAGGCGATGACGATATCTCTCGAAACCCGAAATATTCATACAGTCAAGCATCAACCCATATGCGACAGTTTTGGGAAGCTTATGCGCGGTTTGTCACCGAGCTTGCGCGGAAATTCGATTTCGACAAGTTACCGGCCCTTACGGCTCCTCTAGAAGAAGACATCGAAATGAGGGGTTTTCTACCACTAAAAGGTTTGATGGGAGATATGAATGCTTCTTCAGAAAGCACCTCGTCATTGCAAGGCAAACAGGCCCAGGAGACCCATCCCAACGTTTGGCAGCTAATGAGAATAGCTGATCTGATTCAAGATGCTAATATAGTTGCCAAATTGGAGGTACGCGTCGTTTTTACTCTTTGTTGATTTATGCTGAGGCCTTGTCTGAAGAAATCACCTATCAAAATGGTCGACCGATGCTTCTACACCTTCAAAGACGAGATCACGGAACCTCAACCCCAGCCTGTAATACCAGCACAACCATTGCAACCTATCGGCCGTCCGAAACCCAAACTAACAACCTTTGTACCAGAAACGAGTCCAGACAAAGACACTGATGAGGACAATATGACAATTGCAACTTCGCGAACAGATGACGAGATTTTGCGAGAAGCCTTCCACTTTTTGAATCCCTCAGGAGAGGATGACGAAGAGCAAGAAGAGGATGAGATAGTTTGGGATCCGAGGTATAGCTGATTATCCACTTCCGTCACCAGATTTGTAACCTTCTTGTAGAGCTCCCGCATCCCCAGTAATGGCGACATCTCCTGCGTCCCCTACGTCTCACGCAACGCCAATGACGTACACGAAACCTTTAAAGAGCCCGGTCAGACATTCACCGACCTCTTCAAAAGCCATGTCCCCCTCGAAGACCGCAGGCACTTCCATAAGCGTTGCACCTACCACTGCTCAGGACCTGTTGAACGATGTCTTGAGTGGACGAACAGGATTGTCTCATCATGAATCATCTGCACCACAACCAGCGTTACTATTTGGTTCGGAACTACTGAATCGTAGCACGAATATTTGGTCTGCGGCTCCTGATGAAACGCCTCTCAAATTCAACAGTCAGCCCAATCAGACGTATCAAACTAAGCAGCACCAGGGCGCGTCCGCTCTGGAAATGTCACAAAACATATGGTCATCACCCTACTCTAACATGACTCAGAGCACTCAAAATTCTCAGCCTCAGTTGATTGGAGCTTTATCGCCCGCCGCCTACCCGCATCCACCCATCGTCCAATCTTCTCACCAGCGCGTGCCATCGACCACCATCAACAACGCCCAGACTTTCCATAGCCAGCAATACGCCTCTCAAGATCAATTTGTATATCACGCACCGTCCCATCAACCTCCTATTCACCGCCCTGAGGCGTTCACTCTCAGAAACCAGCCATATGCTGATGCCCAGCCACCTTTGAACGCGACTTCCGCCATGTACTACCAAGGTCAGCCTATTACTGGCTATCATCACTCTCAAAATCCTCCCCTTCATGATCCTCGTTTGACGCACCAGCTGTTTACCCAGCCACCCTCACAACTGTGGGGAAATGTCGGATAGCCCAAATAACGGAAGCGCTTTTCTATGTGTCCTTCATCTGTGGCCATTCCGGACTACGTCTGCAGGTTACAACTGGATCCGTTCCAGCTATCTTCTCCACAGGGCTTCCTGTACTTTCATCATGATAGAGTGCTGCCGATCATGCCAGCAGCTGAGGTAGCATGCGAGGCCTGTCATTCTAGATTGGACGCACACGTTCCACTCCGGTGAAACAAGTGTCCGAAGGTATTGGCGGACCATATGATTCTGGTTACCTCCCTTGCTCTCCCTTTCTGCTAACGGATGCGATAAAGCTTCACATTTTTATCGGCCTTTCGTAGTAACGTTCTTTCTTTCTTTACTATTACTATTTGATATCCGTCCTTTACCTCTCCCGAAAAGTTTCGAGAATCCACGACGCTATTTGTCAGCGGACTTGCTGGTAGTTAGGCTTATCACTCCGATGTTGTACTGTTTTGTTTTTATCTCGTGTAGGAATCGCCGGAAGATGCTCCGGTCGGTTCATCATATCTGCGTTTGTATGCTACCGCAGCCCAGAGCATGTCACTTCAATGGGATTCACGCCCACGTATATAACACATAACCATCATGTACGTTATTCTTGGTTCGCAATTGTCAGTGCAAACCTTAGTTTTACTCTGCCCAACATACTGGACACAGACCTACCTCGTCATGAATTCACGCCCGTTTCATCCATCGCTGAAAGTTCCCAAGGCTTCTTCCTTACAGGAGTTGTTGACTGACTGGGAGGTGCATCCTGCCCCAACATAAGTATATGATATATAACAGAATTAGAAAAGACGAACGTTCAGTTGATCGGGTATTATCCTGTTATTTGGGATCTGATCTTGCCTTCCCGACTCTATCAACTCTTGCAGTTCTGCAAAGGTAAGCACTCTGCTTTCAGGTTGACTGGAATCGTCTGTAGATGTGTTCGGCACGTCGGATGCCGTTCCCTCGTTAGGCGTTTCCTCTCCGTCTTTCAAGCTCAGAGAACGTTCGTATTCGCGGGCCTCGTCCATTGAGAGCTTGTTACCAGTGGCGCTTTATAACGGGAATATAACTCGGGCTCATGACGCTGCATATATATGTGTGTTTCCCACCTGTTAAAATAAAAAACGCGCGTGCGACGCAGAATCTCGTCCTTCTCGCGTGGGGTCGGATTATTTTGTAGGATGCCTCCAGCTATCAAGCTTGCTAGTCCTTGCTTGACGAGATTGGATGTGAGTGCAGATGTCTAAGGTGGGTAGGATTCTTTCCAAATACCTGATAGGCTTCATCTGTGGAGAAAGGGAAATTTCCATAGCTTTCTAGAGGGCTGGGTATGGAACTCGATGCGGAAGTCGTTTGTTCAGGCATATTGTCCAGCATGTGACTGCTGTAACATAGTACTATAGTCTCATCTCAACCAGTCAAGCGGCAGCCTCAAACTTGATCTTGATGGATATGCTATAAGCCCTAATTATAAGACCAAATTCGACAATCCGTGCCATCCGACTTCTAGCTTCACTCTTCACGAAGAATGCGACTACAGCCCTAATCTGTTCTACGCTGCGGTGTCGTAGAATAGGTCGACAATGTTCACAAGACACCAGACTCTACACCATTTCTCTTCCAGCTTTACCGCCACCCTTATAACTGGCGTCATTGCTACAATTGCCACCGCCGTTATTGTGTGAAATAGTTGCACTCTCTTAGTGAGCCTCATCCACTCTAGATTCCACTTTTTTCGTCCTCATCATCTTTTTCACTTCCTCGTGTAGGCTGGTTACATTGGCCACCAACATTAAATCTATTCATGTCCATCCCATTATCAGCGACCTATGTGCGCATCTTCGAAAAACTCCAGCCGAAGATGAAGCTCTCCGACGTCCATAGTCCTGCCAGCAAATCCTCATGTTTTCGTAGAACAAGGGGCCACATCTAGCGTAACACTATCCTATCAAACTCTGTCAGTTGTGGTTCAGTTGCCTCATTATACCACTGCGGCCAAGTAAAGGATCACCACTTCAAACACGGTCGATGCCGTTGTTAAGTTCTTTAGCATTAACAAAATTGTGTCGGATGTACAAGTGCGTATCGGCTTTTCTTTTCTTGTACGAGCAAAAATCAGCGAGTACTTGCGGCCACAATCGGAGATGGAGTGCTTAGCAAAAGTGACGCGTTATCTCGCGTTATGCTTTCGATTTCACAGCAAACCCGACAACATTAGGTTGACCCCACAGCCGCCAACTTCTACACTGTTCAATCTCGGATCTCAATACGACTGGAATGCTATCGGCAGCTTTCAGATTACTCGCGACGCTGGCTTGCGATTTCAACTACTCTTCTACTCATTGCATTTTTTTTACGAGCAAGCAGCGGTGTTCCTATCCAGATTACCTGATCAACGTCCGCTGGCCGCGAGCTCTCTCCAGCTACCGGACGAGACGAGGAGATATTAGCGTGGCCCCGTCACAGACAACATTTTCTTTTCTATCCTGCATTGTCCTCAATGCGGCAAGCGCTACTTCTTTAGGTACATAAAGTTGTCTATCGAAATCAACAAGATGGCCCCAGAAAGAATGCGGTCGGTGTCGATTTCGGCGACGGCACTATATAGCGAGTGTGCGTCTGACTGACATGCTTTTTTAGTTGACGCACTGTAAGAAGCTTCGAGCTCTCCTTTGCCCCCAATATGACTCTACATAAGAATTCGAGTGCAGTCGACTTAGACCAAACTTAAACATAATCAATGTCAGCTACAAACAAGATTATATGTAAGTACTATCCAAAGCAAGCCCTTTTTTTCATTTTATGCCCTATAGGATGAGCTGTTCCTTTGTCCATACACTCTTTTGGTCAGCTTCCCCCATGCCAACCCCCGCTCTTCCTCCTTTGGCCTCCCAATCCTCGACGCGGTTCAGCTTGAGCTCATCCCATACATCCTCGAGAGCAGCGACTAGTTTATCCTCGTGTTGAGCTTCATGCCGCGCAGAAGAACTGACGCGAAGGCGTTCGGTGCCTTCCGCCACGGTCGGGAAACTACCAAATCCGATAAGATCCGGAGGGTTCATGTAAATATTAGAAACTTACTTGATTGCCTGAACGTATATCTTGTGTTTGGCAAGCAGCATATCGCTAGCCCGTTTTGTCTGAATCGGATCGCCGACCAAAACAGGAATAATGTGGGTCGGATTTGGCATGACCGGGATACCTTTTTGTCTGAGTGCATTTTTAACATTTTTTGTACTTTTTTGTAGGCGAACCCGATCATTCATTTGCGAGCGCTGATGCTGGATCGAGGCACGTACTCCTGCCATTAACGCGGGAGGTGCAGATGTCGTGAAGATAAATGAGGAGGCGAAAGAACGGACAAGGTCAACAAGAGGTTCGCTTGCTGCCATGTACCCGCCAATGACACCAAATGATTTCCCAAGAGTTGCTGAAAAATGGAGAACCTGTTATAATGGGGCACCAGGAAAATCCGTGCGTCCTCACCTGAAATGATGTCGACCCTATCTACGAGTTTACGCCGACTTTCAAGTAGACCGGACTGTTCCGTTGTCCAGTCCAAGTGTTCCGCGAGACCAGCTCCCGTTGGTCCGTAAGCTCCCACTGCATGAACCTCATCAACAAACAGGAGTGCCCCATATTGCTCTGCAAGGTCGCAGATAGCCTCAAGCGGTGCGATACTGCCACACATTGAATAGATGCTCTCAATAGCAATGATTTTAGGCGTGTCTCGAGGAAGTTCCCTGAGTTTAAATTCAAGGTCGACGACGTCATTGTGAGCAAAGATGACTTTACGGCATCTAGCGTTTCGGATGCCGTGAATCATTGAGGCATGATTCAATGCATCGGAAAATATGACGCAGTTAGGTAGCAATGTTCCCAATGCTTCGACTAGAGAGTGATTAGATCAAGTGAATGATCTTTACAGCACGAATCGACCTACGAGGCGCTTGCTGTGCTGTATAACCAGAGTTGAACACCAGAGAACCTACGAAAGACCATTTTCAGCTGTCTGGAAGGCCAATGTGTTACACTTGTCGCACTTGGTTTAGCATGTAGACTAGCAAGCTCTGCTTCGAGGGCGATGTGATGCTCCCCGTTACCACCGATATTCCGGCTACCCCCTGCACCAGCGCCGGTCTCGTCAAGGGATTTTCTAGAGGATATTAAGCGGTGAGTTTGAAATCTCTTTGAGCGATCGATAACACCTACTTGATCGCATCTATAACTAGAGGAGAGCTACCCATTCCTAGATAATCATTGCTACACCAAATGGTCACCTCAGTCCCGTCTTCCGTCTTCGCATTGGGAAAACGGTTGGCAATGCGGTTGATGTTGGTAAAGTACCGGTAGCTGCCATCTTTCTTTTTACCTTCAAGCTTTTCCTGCGCAAACGTGTTATAATCAAAGTTGCCTTTACCCAGCAACGCAGGTGGTGGGGCAAATTGTGGAGGTGTCGTCACTGCAGAAGGATAGTGATGTTCGACGGGAACTGCGTGAGCTTGAAGAGGTGGCGCAGAGTGCACACCATGTGAAAATGTTGTTGAAGAGATGGAGAGAATAGGATGTTTGAGGCTGCGAGACGATAATCTCGAAAGCATAACGAAGTGGTAGGGCGGCAGTCAAGGTAAGTGATATCCAGTTAAAACAGCTTTTATAGCGCATGACATTGTTTATATTCACAGATTGACATCCACTCCGTTCGGTTGCTACATTTCTGACTTGGGTCCCTTTTGCTAATAACGATCGTACCATGCGGACGTTCGACCTTTCTGGGCAACCTACTGTTTCGCAAGGTGAATGTTGCCCGGTGTGAAGATACCAAACAGATTTGTTTCGTGTTTCGCGCTCCAGATTATGGAGTAGGCATTGCAGATGAATAATGCGATAGCGGGTGTAGCCATCGACTCAGTGCCACGGATATAATAAGGCGTTTATAGCAGGGCTTTGCTGAGTCTTGGCGACTACATCGGCGTTCCATGCCAGAGACGCCATGTGGACCAAAACACGGCGTTAAGATACATGGAAATTATTCCAAGCGCGGTAAACAATCGGAATGCTCCTACCGTGGCTTACGTCCATCACTTTCAAGCAGATTTGACTCCAATACCGCCTGTCACGGCGCACCAGTTACAAGGATAGACACGGAGCTGACTCATGGGGCTCTATAGCATGCCAAGCGAAGATAGCCCACAGATTGGCATAAGCTTTTAATCATTATAGAATGGATCAATGATCCCCTCGACGATTTACTGCCATTTAGGGAAGTTTCCGCGAATTGCAAACATGAAACTTATTTACAGGACATGGATTCTGTGGGTTCACTGATTTTGAGTACGACGGCACTATGTGCGACGGCAATCAACAGCCATTATGGGAGACAATGGCCCTAAGTAGGTATCGCATCAATAATAACGAAGACTCAACGTGTTCATGATGTGCGATATGCGATTGAAGCGATCATCGCACGCGGTTTCGACTCGTAGCCAGAGTGTATGCAAGATGACTACCAGTTCTCCCAATTATCGCAGGCGTAGTGTTCTCCCAGGTTCATTTCAATCAGCACCAAGAGCCAAACTAATGTTCTACCGTCTCATCGCTATCCCGAGATTGATATTGAGGCTTGAGCAACTTCACGGGGCTTCGCCAGAAAGTCAACCCATGATCAAACATGCATGAAATTTCAGCTACCCGAGTGCCCTTTTTCCTGCAGCATTTTCTGCCCTCGCGACCTCGGGACGAAGATTACAGTAGGGACTTACAGTTATGTCGTCGTTGCATCGGATCAGTGACCAAGATATTTAAGCCGTGTCACGTTGTTACATGCGTCCACTTGAATGCCGGAGCCCGGAGGAATCGGTTGGTGCCTGGACCCGCAAACTTGGCAATCTCTTGCCACGCGCTTAATCCACATGTCAACGAGTATACTCTGGTATATCCGAATGGCTTGTCAGTGGGATGCCTATCCAGATCTCCATCCCTGAAGTCATCGCACGGGAGCTACAAGAAGCGCTTTGACTATTCTCAGGCTCTTACTGTACTTATTGTTCAACATGCAAGTCGTGGACAGTCTCGAGTCACCTCGTACTTTGCAAAAGTCGATGGATCTGGACAACACGAAAGAGACAGATGCACAAGTCCTCGAGGTTTCCTGGGATAGCCCTCAGTATAATTTACCAAACCTTTCTTAGTTTGAACGAATCTGATTAGCCTCTAGAGATCCGGCCAACCCATTCAACTGGCCTAGCAGCCGCAAGTGGGTGCTAAGCGGCATTGGCTACGGCTTTTTGACGTTGGCGTGAGTCATACACAATATGCTGTTGCACGTCGTTTCCTGATGATCGCCTTTCTAGTGGGGGGTCAGTATCGGCCTACGCAATTGCTCAGCCATCTTTGGAAAAAGGTCAGCCAGTTCAACATCATATCATCTTTCATCTTGATAGACAGTTTTCGACAATAGAACTACACGTATCAAAGCTTGTTGGGACTCTCGGCATTGTTATCTTCACAATTTCCTATGGTGCTTCTCCTTTGCTTTTGGCCCCGCTGTCCGAGGTTTACGGAAGATGGCCTATCCTTGTCGCATCAGCCGTTGTCTTTTGGATCATGTTTCTTCCACAGGCACTTGCCACAGTATGTTCTGATATCGCTTCAAAATAGGTCCTTACGGCGAACGCTCCCTTTTTAGAATCTAGAGACTGTTCTTATCACAAGATTTATATCCGGCATCGGAGCATCAACGGCGGTATCGCTTGTAGGCGGTACCTTGGCCGACATATGGGAGGTCGGTGCATTCTTATCATCCGGAACAAACAGGCTTGATCCACCCGAACACTAGACGCACGAAAGGGGGTTGCCGATGGTACGTCTCCATGGCTCATCTTAACTTATAGGCCCAGTTTAAGACTATCAATAGGCCATTTTCTCGTTCGTTGCTTTCGCGGGAACGGGTTTAGGACCAGTAACATTTGGTTACATCGAGCTTGCCTTGGGTTTTCGATATGTCAACTGGATAATGTTCGGCCTTTCTGGCGCTTTCACTGTTGCTCTTGTGATATTTCTGAGAGAGACAAGAGGTGGGCAATGCATATCAAGCTCAAAACGCCATGAGTTGAGAGCATCTGTAATATAGCATCTGTCATTCTTACACGCAAGGCTCAAAGGATGCGGACTCAAACTGGGAATCCTCGCTACCGTGCACTAGCAGAAGAGGAACGAGCATCCCTTCAAGTTATGATGAAGACCTCGCTCACGCGACCGGTGCGGTTGTTTTTCACGGAGGCTGTAGTCTTCACGTTTACTGTATGGCCCCGATCTTGTTAGTCGCCAACATTTTACTGACGTACATTCGTGTAGATGTGGATAACCTACGCGTAAGTCTTGCTTTCTTCTATGACCCTCATCTTTCATAACGACGAGAATCTAAAAGGTGGGGCATTTGTAAGTGTTGCGAAGCTTATTGACCTGGCACCCACACGCCCGTCACCTTTACTGATTTCGTTCCAGTATACATTCAGTTAGAATCCATCCCCCTCGTTTTCACAGAGCTATACCACTTCAATGTAGGAGAAAATGGCCTAGTGTTCGTCTCACAAATGGTCGGGCCAGGTAGGCTTTGTTTATATACGAGTAGATCAGTTCTTAATATGCAGTAGCTATAGGACTTGGTGAGTGCTTGATATGTAGGAGCCCAGGAAGGCGAGCTAAGCATGTGCAGCGGTGAATATGTGGTGTGATAAAATGTATGCTCGAAATGTTGCAGAGAAAGGTCCAGAGGCTAGACTTTATATTGCCATGATTGCTGGCTTGGCTCTTCCTTTTGGTGCGTGCGTCTTTGTTTAATGTCAAATAATATTGACTATTTTGCGAAGGATGCTGGATGTACAGTGAGTCACAGAAGTCCAAACACAAATTATTCTACTTGACATGGACCAAAATAGCATGGACTTCATGGGAACAGGTACACCCCGTTCTTCCCATCTTGGGAATCACAATAATTTATGCCTCCGTATGAATTCTACCCGTTTTCAATCTGTTTTATAACTAAACGCGCTCTCCCACTGCCC
Organism: Calocybe cyanea; assembly: GCA_018851305.1. NCBI lineage: Eukaryota > Fungi > Basidiomycota > Agaricomycetes > Agaricales > Lyophyllaceae > Calocybe > Calocybe cyanea. Next base: position 19,612 of record JABCKL010016797.1, on the reverse strand, counting down.
TATAGATGTTTGGGATATAGTGCGAATCTTCCTGCTATGACTATCCTCTGATAGAGCTGATCCCCTTCCTCCAGCACTGCATGCTTTAACTATGTCCGCGACCCTTGCACTTTGAAAAATGACTAAATCTAACATACCGCAACAGATTACAGACGCATACACGATCTACTCTTCAAGTGCATTGAGTGCACAATCGTGTGTTCGCCTCGTAGCTGGAGCCCTCTTCAGCTTGGCTGCAGAACCTCTGTATACGAGGCTTGGAATCCATGCAGCTGGATCCCTGCTAGCGGCACTTGGTAGGTCTCCATCACACGTCGAGTAGAGACCACACGTGTGCTAATATTGTTGTCGTTTAGCGTCGATGTTCGCGCTCACGCCATTTGTGATGTATCGTTATGGTGCAAGGATTCGCGCGAGATCATCTTTTGCAAATCATCTGATTGCTACAAAACAAGTACGTCCACCCCGTTGCTCTCGCCGCCTCTATAATTTATCCAGATCAATTGGATATAGGTATAGTATTATAAGATAGTTTTTTAATGCAAATTATACTATCCGCGCACCATCCTCGTTCCGAGAGTCTAGTTCGTTCTATTTTTATCGTTAATTAATATAAACTGATAGCATCGGGTCTCAATTACGCCACAATCTTCGTGTTACTATTCAGGAACATGATTCGAGGATTAAACTTTATTCCTTCAACAAAGATTTGTGTAGAGTTCAATAATCTAACGAAACTTCAAGGTTGAAAACCTACCAGGAAACTTTCCAACATCTCAGCAGATACGTACACCGCTACAGCGCGTACACAAGGAGCGCATACTTAGGCGACTACGATCACTGATATAATCGTCATAGCTGGCAGCATATGGTGCTTCGAACACTAGTTGTGGTGTCCTGTACTGGAAACTTATACGCAGCTCAACGGTGTCCACCATCACCAACAAGGCCAAACAGGAACTGATCGCTTCCAAATATCGCCTCTGCAAGTGTCCCTATTTGATCCGCGACATTCAGCTGAGTTGGGTCATAAGAGTGTCATGAAATGAACACGATACTCTCCCGATTCCGTTGTCCAAGACTAAAATGGCATAGTTAGGACTTTCTCACCTGATTGGTAGAAGAAAAACATTTGACATCCTAGGTTAAATTGATTCGTGCAGTCAAGCGCAATTCCGGCCAAGATGTGAAAGAGAGAGCTGTTGTGATTCCAAGGCGAGCTAGTCCATTATTTGCCGATGACATCGGGAAATTGACACACCGGCGTATGCGTATACCGGTGCCAAATACGCGCACTTTCTGTGTTGCACAAGCGGGCTGACTCGACAGAACTCTAAACAAAAAAAAAACTTCCAATCAATGATTGTGTCTATATACTGCGAGAAAACTGTTGCCGTTCGAGTTGGCATCACGACATATGATATGGTGGTACTTTCCTTCACCAAGCAGTAAAGAAACTTACGTGAAACCTGAGCAGAGTGATATTGAAACAGTTCACTGCTAGGTTTCGATGTAGATGAGGACAAGATATAACCTTGATGGCCCCATACTGCGAAGAGTGTCGATCTGCGACCACCAGCTATCCCCTTCTTTTGCATCGCTACATACATGACGCATCTCTTGAAATTTGACCATGATCGGCCAATGTCCAGCATAGCCCGATCCAAGTAATCTTAGCCACAATGGGCCTACCTAAAAAAAAAATTTATAGATCAATGGATGCAGAGGCCATTCGAGTAAATTCATCTAGATAAAGAAAGATCATCCGCTTCTTCTGCGTCGTGGGCGCTGATGACTAGATTTCAATCTGATTGCTGGAGTTCCGTGAGCGTATAAACCCGCTGTCGCTTTGCACTGTGTCAACAGATGTGTGATATAATATGATAAAAAGTGCTCTCTGTGAAGCGCTCAAAAGAGATGTACTTCACTTCTAATTGTGCCTTAATCTCCCATGCTGGTACAGGTATGATGAATGGCTGCTCAATGACGCTCGAATGACTCGGCCAGCGTGGGTGCCTAGCTAATGTTAGAATCTTGGTATTATTGGTTATAATGCCCGATATATCCGGCGGCTTCTCATTGCCCTTACTGACGTTCGGGCCGACGCAAAAGTTTTCCGTGGTCCGTGCTGTCAGGAACACAAATACAGGCAGACAGGGAAGCATGCATACCCACGGAAGCCGAGCTTTGGCATGAGATGCCAATAGCATCAAGATAGTATCGCTGCAATAGTGGAGCAATAACTCGTGGGTGCGACAATCGTTTCAGTGATCGTGATGAATTAACTTGAGACGAGTGATTGCAACTGATTTTAGCATACTAGGTACTAATAGTCCAAAAATTTTCAAGCAGGGAGAACAGAAATCGGCCAAGTCGTTGTCGGTGAATCGGAACCTCTGTATTCAAAACGCGTTTCTATTGAGATTGGATCAAGATGACGGGAATCTATAGAAATCTTAGATAACTATTTTCAGGTCTGGTGCACTGACTTCGGCAAATCCCACCCCGCCCACATTGAATTTAACGACTAAGGAAGTAGCGTCGAAGCTGCTGCAAGAAGACTTTCAGTGCTCAGAAGCAAGTCAAACTGTCATCGTGGACTAATGCATAAAATGGCCATCTGTTTGCTTCCGAAATGCTCAGGGGCATGGTTGCTACCAACATGCGGTCTCTAGGTACCTCCATTTAGCCGTAAGTGAGAAAGGCGACATCTTGAAGGGTTGGATACCGTAATGCTTGTCTGCACAGCTGAATCCATTTGAATTACCTGGTTGTCGTCAGCAAAACTAGTTCTGGTGAGCCGAGGCCCACAGAGAATAGAGACCTTCTAACATCCACCACCAGCCTCTTCCACTTATCGCTAACTTGCCCAGAAGCAGCAGTACAGATAGTCTTTCTTGCTGGTCCAATTACGCCGTACCAACACCAGCCTTGCCTTTGATCATTAGTACGTCCAGCGTACTAGGATATTTTTCAAAATTTCACCCCATCTTCGGCAGCCTATTGACTTCTCTTATTGCTTGCATGTCGAATTACTACAATCAGGAACACGTGGCGCAAGGGCAAGAGGGTAACCCATCCCATTATCAACAATGGGCGGAAGAACCACCCGATATTCAGCAACACCGACGTCTTCAGGAACAACAGCCAATACACCAACAACGCCTGGCTCAGACATCACAGCTGCTGCACCGGCGGCAGCACAGCTATACTCAGGATTCTCGCCTGACAGGACCTGCGCCTGAGCAATATCCTAACGCTCGATGTCGCTTTACATCTAGCTTACATCAGATGGACGTTAATCCAAGACAACATCTCGCGCACAGTACGCAGAGGACGGGCGGCTCTCCCCACAGCCTACCATCTATCAACACCTCCTACGCTGGTTATTACTCGCACCCAACGACAGGCACCAATACTCCGGAACCCCCCTTCAGTCAACCTGCGTCGTATCCCCAGACACCAAATCCATTCTATCAACAGAGCGTACAAATTGAAACGCAGCGGCGTTCAACCCAGCGGGCTCACGGGGTACATCCTTATGGGCGCCCCGAACAGCAAGCCCGTCAGTACGCCCAGCTTCCTGATCCTGGGTTACACGCATCTGGGGTTATTGATGGGCTTCACTCGAACCCGCAATCTTCTCACTCTTCGACGTCCCTATCTTCTAGCCCCTGGTCAGACGAGGTCCAAGCGGCTGATAATCGGAGCGCTGAACGTAACGCTGATGAACGACGATCAGAAGTGCCTATATTAGACCCTCATACACGACTTCAATCAGATTCTGCAGCTCCCAATCCCATAACTGGTAACGTTTTCCATACGTAGTTCCTTGGTCAAGGCTCATCCAACGACAGAGGGCACCCCTAAAGCCAGCGCTAAACGCAAAAATGTTGATTTCGGGGCCCAGCATCGGAAATCACACCGATCCCAAGGTAAAGGCAAAGCAGGGGACGCCAGCTCGGGACGCACACCCAGTCCGAGCATGGATACCGCGGAGTCGGCTGTTGTCCGTCCAGGACGAACGTGAGTCTTAGTTCCTACGCCTATCTCAGCTTTGTTGTGGCGTCCGAGTCACTAACTGATTCAAACTTGCTAAACGCTGATATACCGCATCTATTCTGGACACGTTCACGAATAATGATGTCCATATGCTCGTATCCATATCGCCATTGATGTATTCTACCTTGCAAACTCCCCGGTCCCTCACCGAACACCTATTTCGACTCAAATGATCTTCAAACCGCCGGATTCGTTTACCATTCATTAGGTTCGGCGCATGTATCCATTGCAAGAAAGTCAAGGTATGCAAACTTTTTGATACCAGATTTATCTCGACTGAAACGTTGTATATGTCATCCTCATTTGATTTCACCGGGTCTATCTATGATTATCACTCATTTGCGTCCACTCTTCTATGGCAACTTGTAAAATGTACTTTCCTCGACTCGCTTCTTTTGACCATTGGGTAACAACTTCGGACATCTCCTGACCTCAAATTTTGCGTCTACTCCAACCAATCTTGTCTTGCAGATGAAATGCGAATTTCGCGAAGGGGAGGACACATGCGAGAGATGCAAGTCACACGAACGCACCTGCATCGTGGAAGGCAGGAAGCCAAGGCCTTTGCTAAAGTGAGCTTTATTTCTGTAGCAATTGATCCGACCCTTCTCTTTCTTTCTATTTAAATTCAATGTTCCTCCTTTTGAACATGCGTCGCGTGCCTTGTCTGATTCCGCACTGACCAACCACCCTCATTTCAGCCGCCGTGACTATCTTCTTGTTCAGATCAAACAAAAGGACGCAGTCATTGAATCTCTTCTCAAACAGGTGTGCAACAATCTCCTTAACACATACTTGTCTTCCTCACTTTTTCTATCCACACGATAGTTACACGATCCTTATAATACAACACCCGTGTCAATTGCCTCCTACCGAATGGGTACCTCGCCCTCCGATCGCAACAACATGAATGTCCTTGAATGGCTTGGCCGTCTTCACGCTAATGTTGATGGCTTTGAAGGCCACGGCGGACCAAGCACGTCTCGGAATCTACGTGATAACACCGGTGGTACAAACCATGGTTCTGATAAGGAAGAGTCGGAACGATGGAGACATAGTAGTGCATCTCCTATAGAAGTTGATGACAGCGATTCATCCAGGCAGCCAGAAAATCTGGTCCCATCGCACCGATTGTCATCGCTGTTGGACCTACATGCGCCACTAGGTTTGATCGCAGGTCTCAGTTTCGGTAATGCCGATCCGAAAGGGAAGAAAAAGGAGCGAGATCGACCCACGGGAGAGTTCCCGGGTATTATTGTATGTGCTCTAATGTTCTCCAACTTTAAGATAATGACCTTGCTCTCCGTGTCAGGGCGTCGCTAATAAAGCGTATTTCAAGCCAGGTAATTCTGAGATATCTCGATTGTCTGCACATCGGTGCTCATCGTTCTCATTCTTTGTTACAACGTAGGCCCTGCGACCGACCTAGGTGCTCGCATGGCTATGGTCGAGCAGTACAGCCTCCCGGAGATCATACTACATGGGGTCGTAACCCCCGACGATGTCGATCGACTATTCGATATGTGGGTATATTTCTGCCGCTTACGTAGGATGTTTCTTCACTCAACAGACATTTACACAAGATTTTATGAGCATATCAATGTGAGCCTCCAACTTGTCTCGAGCTATCAATGCTCGTTTAAATCATTGACGACGTAGCCGTTTGTTTTCCTGCTCGACCCCGTTCTCCACACACCCAACTCGACATTTGCAAGGTGCCCATTCCTTTACAATGTTAGTAAGTAAGACGGTTGTCGTCCTCATTATTTTGTGTAACACTGTTTAGTATGTGCGATTTCATCTAAGTACGACATCTATAAGTCGGAGTCTTACCCAGTCGTTATGCGTTTTGCAAAAAGCTCTGCTGCTAATGCTATCGTTGACGGCTGGAAGTGCGTCGAGCTTTGCCAGGCATATATTCTAATGAGCATGTATGCGGTTCCAACAGAGAGTTGGGAGGAGGATAGAAGCTGGATGTACGCAGGTCTGGCTATCAGGTACCTTCAAATTATGACACCCTGATATTTTACGTGATGTTTTACAGGGTTGCCACAGATCTTAACCTTCACCTCATTCGGACTTCTGAGCCTCAAAGTGAGAGGCAGGAAAGAGAGGTTCTGAATAGGATCAGAATATGGTTAATCTGTTGTAACCTGGACCTTTCCATGGCGACACAGTCAGGCAAACCGTCGAGTGTCAAAGAGAACTAGTGCGTAGAATTTGTTGTATACTCCTCTTCAAAGATTAATGATTTGTCCTGCAGCATCATGCGCAACGCGAGTGAATGGTACAAGCAGTCAAAATACAACTCTCTCGTGGGCCTTTGGGGATTTTGTCTTTCTGTTTTTGACCTTACGCGTCTCATATAGTACGATATTCATTTATGTGCCCAATCGGTGCTTCTTCAAATTGGCGCCAGTTTCCAGGACCATGTTTACAGCGACCATTCGGTGCCAACTGGTCTGAACAAGGTATAGTGGCTTATTCCTCATTTAAAGACGACACTCAGGAACCCTCAGCACGTGGATTTTTGCTCATCCATCATGAACTATGATATCCAGTTGACCAGCTATCTTGGCGAGTGGCTGAGGCGTTTCGCCGAACATCCAGACGCAAATGGTGCCGTGATTTTTGCTCTCCCGATACTCTAAACTTGATTTTGACATTCTGCCATCTATAATAGATCCAAGCTATGCTTTTCGATGTAGCCTCTTACCGTTGTAGGCATTTTTGATATTCTATTGGACTCATGCTAACGCCTCTACTGCAGCATTGTGGGATACTCACGACTCGTGATGTTCTCGTTCGGATTCCAGCAAACGTCTCAGCATGGACTGGACCCGGGTGATGTCGTCTTTTTCACTAAGGTACGTCCGAACGAGTTTTGTTGGAAAATGTCCTCAACACGCCTCTAGTGTCTAGAAGCCTCAAAATTCATGATCCAGACAATGATTGAAGAATTAGCCCCAGCGGGCTACATGCGCTACGCACCTGATGGTATGTAGCATGAGCGAAATCTCATAGAAAAATTGTGACCTATCAATCATAGAGTATTTCATGATTGTTTCTTTTGCGTCGGTGTTTTTGCTCAAGGCACGCCTCACTTCGATCTTTCTGTTTCTAAGGCTTTCACACTCTTGACCTCTTCAGCTCCTTCAACCGGAATACTCCAGCTTTTTTTCTCAAGAACACGAGACCGCCATTCTCAATTTGATAGGACGTCTTATCGGCACTCTCAGTTCTCAAGAGATTGCCGTCGATGATCGCCACACTCCGAAACTTTATGCGCAATTTCTCGTCGATGTTCTATCACGGCATCGCCGTGAGGGTATAACTGCCGGACATCTCCACCACCTTCCACCACCAGCCAATATTTCGTCCGCTAGAGAATTCTCTCACTACTCTGCTGGAACTGCGCCTCACGTTCCCACTATGACAGACCAGGGAGGGCGACATCAAACTCAGGGCCAGGGATTCAGCTCTAGTTCGTTTGACCAAACGATCGTCAGCGTGTTGGGCTATGATACTGAAACGGATCCTCGATGGGACGCGCCGTCTCATACTAAGCATTATCGCTAATGATGCCTAGGTAAGCGACAAATCATCTTTTGAGTACATCCCTTTAATGAAGATTCTATTGTAAAAAAAGTTCGCAAAGCCTCGTTACTGAGGGGCTGACCAGATTGGATCTGGAGTACATATCGAATGGCTTGTCCTTATTATACTTATAGAACACAGCTTCTATTTTGTTGTATGTCGCAAATCGCGATGCAGCGTCATTGGCCGATGGCTATGGATTAAAAATGAGGTGGTTGAATTTTCGAACGTTTAGTTGTCACTCAGTCACTATGACTGCATGTGGGATATACCAAACCACGAAAATTCACATATGGGTGGCGAGTCGTGCAGATGTCACAGTTCACCACAAGGATGCGCGAACGGCATACGAAGCGGGTCTACATAAATATCATTATATAACGTCAACCAAATATCACCTCAAGACGGTTCTACACTACCGAGTACAACAGCACATACATATATACAGGCCCCCCTAAGAAGAAATCAACGTAACACCATTTAAAAAATCTACCGATACTGGTACTCATGAGGGTTCGGATAGGACTGAAGGGGAGGTACACTCGTTGGATAGTAGCCCTGTCCGCCCTGAGTCTGGCCTTGACTCATCATATTTCCTGGCGTCAGTGATTGTGGAACGTTTCCCCCTGCCGTGCCTTTCCGGGGGACAGGTGGCATGAGCTGTGCATTGCTTCCCCAATTCCCGTTTGGTTCATACCCTCTCGATGGCGGGTTATAGCTATCCGCCATGGAAGCTAGAGACGCTGAAGGTGGCGGATAACGATATGGCGCCTGCCCAGGTCCAGACTGCTGCTGCTGCTGATTCCCGTATTGGGCATCGATGCTGCTGCCGTATTGCCATTGCTGTTGTTGCGGCTGTGGCCGATGTTGCCATGCAGCGGGGGATTCGGACCTAGCCGGGGTGGTGTTGGTGCTTTCAACCATGAAAGGTTTGATATGGGTTTCAGGGGAGGAAAGGGCATGAGGTGCAGGTGTCCATGTGTCAAAGGCGGCAGCGGCCATGTCGGCCTTGCGCTTTCTGCGTCTCAAAAATATGAAAGTGAGCAGAAGGATGAGAAGCCCGCCGACGATGCCACCAAGAATAGATCCAATCAGGGCTACGTTATTCGTTTTGGATGACGAAGATGTGGATGGTGATGCAGCGGGAACGTTGGTCGCCTGATCGCTGACAGATGTTTCAGTGACTGTTACAAATGTAGGCAAGGAAGATGAAGATGGCGGAAGGGATGAAGTAAGGGGGGTAGAGGAAGTCGAACTTGGTGGGGTCGATGATGATGACGAAGTCGAAGGTAGAGAGGACGAAGAGATGGAAGACGAAGTAGATGGAGGAATGGGAATCGCTACTGTAGTCAGTGTAGTCGGAAAGGTTACAGCAGTCGACCACGGGCCTAAACCAAAGCGCACAAGACCTTTTGCTGGCGTAAATAACGAGAGGTCCGCCGATAGTTGTTCAAAGCCTGGGACAGGCATTATGCTCGCAAGCCATCGAGGACCAGAAGAAATGATATCTTCCGTTCCATCTGTATGAGTAATCCGGATAGCGACGAGGAGGCCAGCAGGGTTAACGATAGGACCTAACTGTGGTACGTTGGTCGCACTGATAGCAAACACGATAGGGCCAGGAGGAAGCGCCATCCTGTATCCTTGCGCGTTTCTGAAGCTATCGAGCTCGCTAGGCGAGCTGCCAACTGCAGCCCCGTTCACGAGAAGGGTATATTTGTTGTCGGCAGTGATCATTACTTCAGCTAACGAAGGGGTCTTTCCAGTAGGCGGATTGTATGTAAAGCGGAAAAATCTGTCTCCGTCAGGGGCATTGAAAGGTGCAGTAGTTGCATCGGGTGTCCACATCCAGATCGCAGAACGAAAAGCGTTAGAAAGGGAACCAAATTCTGGCTGGATCTGCCTTGCATCAACTTGGGGAAACGAGTCATGCTGTGAAGCGGCCATTGGAATTCTGTTGCGGGGTCTGTTAACGTTCGAGCCATTCGCCGCTTGTGAAGGGTGGCGCATATCATTGTGGCTAGAAGCCCTTTGAAGGTAAAAAGGAGTGGAACCTACAGGATGTTAATGCTCGGTGTTTCGGTGTTACCAGCAATGACCACCTACCGGCCAGCGTTTCGTGCGAACAGGCTAAAATAAACGCGAAGAGACCAATAGCTCTTGTCCCTGTAATAAGATCGAGACTATGAGATGAGAATAGAGGCCGTAGCAGGATAATTTTGAGCTGACCTCGCATGATCACAGTACTGAGGGAGAAACTTGCATTGGAAATGGGAGGCTATGATGGAATATAACCCCCTTTGTTGGTTTCGATGGATTTGATCAAGATGCCACTTATGTCGCCATGGCACAGTTTATCATGTGACTTTTCTAACATGCGGTCTCTCTTGTTCTCTTTCTAGCAGCTTTGCTTGAAATTTCATAAAATGAGAGTAAGATTGCCAGTGATACGGAAGTTACATTATAAATAGAAAGAGAATTATAACAATGAACGTGAGTGTTTATCTCTAACGATACAATCGCCGAGGGAAAGATAAAAGAAACTGACAATCAATAGAAATATAGGAAAAAGGAGCGTGAAAATGCTGATGCATCAGGGTTCTACTCTTGTCCGCGTCACGACTGACGGGCGTGTGCATGTGGATAGATCAACTCCGTAGGCTCTCCACAAAGCCCGCGCTTCCAAGCATCCGAGTAGGCAGCGTTGCCAAGATTGGCAGGCACAACCAACGTCTCGTGATGATCCACAATCTCCGTATCCTGGTAGTACAGCCCGCCATTCAAGCCACGGCGCTTCGGAGGTTCTTCAGCTTCGACCGTGTCTCCCCGAAGGTAAAACTGGGAAGCGGGACCAAACCCAAAACCGGATTCCGTGATGGGCGTGTCGATGGAACCTCTCTCTGATTCAGAATCAAAGAGAGAGTATCCATCCTCGCTGTCGCTCATCTCGGCGTCCTCGAGCACCGCTCGACCCCTCTGCGATAAAAGAATATCCATCTCCCGCGCGATAATCTCCTCCATATGCGCCTGCGTCATGGATTCGTGCCGAATCGGCGCGTCCCGTACGTGCTGGCGATTGCGATGTGTGTTCAACGATTCTACAGTGGAGAAGCTGTCGCCCCAATCCATCAAAAATTCGCTACCTTCATCTTCAGAGCACTGGTTGAAGTAGCGGAGTCCCTGTCCTGCCGGGAGAGGGTTTTGTTTCCTCGGCGCGTTCAGGTGAGAGGTGGGTCCTTGATTCGCCATCGACGGCGGTGGGGTAACGGGGAAAGAAGGGGACGCGAGTGGCGGGGTTGAAGGAACGTCGAGGCAAGAGCATGTATAAACGCCATTGACCATTCTGCAGTCTGAATCTGTTTCCAAATCCGAAGGGACACCAGCGGGAAGTGGTGGCGGCGTAGTGGTAGGTTGAACTGGGGTGGGGCGGAGTTCGGGGCACGAGAGTGAGGAAAGGGTCCTATAAGATGTTCCGTGGGGGATGTTATTGACGTTGAGCGAGCTGGAAGGAGGAGTTCTGAGTCCGGATGCACCGAAAGACATTGATGAACCGAGAGAGATGGGTGAGCCGAGAGAAGTGGGGAGTGACGATAACGTTCCATCAAAGAGGGAGTAAGATGTTGGTGTGGCGGCGGCGCCCTTCGACAACAAGAGAGCCTCTGGTAATGAGCCCGTGGCCGAAGCGCGAATGGGTGGTGGGTATAAGGCCGGTGGGGATGGTGGTGGGGAAGGTGGGGCGGAAGCATTGATGTCAGCAGCGCTATCGTCGCTGTCTTCATCGAGGTAAATCCATCTTGTGTGTGTGCCTAGCCCTGTAGCAGAAGGTCCGACGGTGACGATAAATCCAGGTTCTCTGGCGATTACTTTGGGTGCTCGGCTGCGGGTCAGCATGTTGGTCTCAAGTATTTTGCTGAGGTGGAACGCGAAAGAACGGTGTTGGATGGACGGGGGTGTTGGAACGGGTGCTTAGTCTTGCTTGTGTAATTCTTACTTTACGCTCTCATATACTCTTTCGTACACTGCCAAAGCGTCTATGGCCCATTCATTGGCCACTGCGACCGCTTTGTTGACAAGTGACAGGGTCCTGGTACGCTTTGACTCTTGGACCACCCTTCGTTGTTGTTTTGGACCCTATTACATCTCGGCGGACCATTTACTGGCCTCGTCAAAGCTGACTTTCTAAAAATATGCATTAAAATAGTTATCTCCACGAAACAACAAGGCATGTCCAATTATACGTAGCGCGATCACGTGGTTACATGGCACCCCATTGTTGAGCACCAGGGAAAGTACTGGTAGGAAACGTTTGCCCCTGAAAGCCACCAAATTGGCCTTGCGGCTGAGCGCTGTAAAGGCCTTGCTGCAATGGTAGCTGACCACTCATGTCCGGGCCCATCGGCATAAACTGGCTGGATTGTCCCATCATCGGTTGTGGTTGCGGGGTAGTTGACAGCGCTTGTGGTTGCAGTTGGGGCGTCGTGGACATCATCGGCTGTGGGCTATGTGATGAGAATGGCTGAATCGGGCTTGGCGACATGAAATGCGCTTGCGTCGCAGGAGCGGATAATAATTGGGAATTTCCTGCGGCATACATTGTCTGTCCAATATGATTCGTCGGAGCCTGGGATTGGAGAGAGCCTTGTAAAGGCTGAGGTTGATAGAGATTGCTCTGTAGCTGGGTGCCAGGGGCGGACGCCGGAGAGTGCATCTGAGAGAAATAAGGCTGTTGTGTGTTGAGCATAGGCAGAGCGGAGACAGGCGGCGTCATTGAAAACGACGATGATAGAGGTCCTGGTGTGGTAAGCATTTGCTGGGAGTAAGGATTAAAAGCCAGCTGATTCGGTTGAAGGGCGTTCACGTTGGCGCTCATAGGAGTTTGGTACGAAGCTATAGCCCCAGAGAAGTTGGATTGGGCTGCCTGATACTGAAGAGGGAAAGAGGAGGTTGACGGAGCCCGGAGCGAGATTAAATCCGCCCACACTCCTTCTGGTTTAGAGGATGTGCTCGCCGTTGGTGTCGACTGTGGTATTGGCTGCTGTGGGAGATGTTGAGACGCTGCTAGAGGTTGTGAGAATGACCTAGGAGCCGCAGCTGCGACGGTCGAGGGGCGTTGTGGAACTGATGAGCTAGGGCTGCCCACGACTGAGGGTTTGGGGGCTGAAGCCTGAGAGATCTGGGATGAAGTTAGAGGCGTAGACACGGATCGTGAACTTCCACTGGAGGCGACCGATGACGCAGACTTAGACGGTCCGAGTTTGGAGGAAACAAAAGCAGATTTGTCTATGAAGCGCTTAAACTCGTATTTCGCTGTCTAGGACTTTAGATGAGAAGCAACCCTATCAGCGGAATGACCTACAGCGAATATACTGTTCCAGTTCTCCGTCACGTTCCCCATTTACCAAATTTGCAGGAGGAGGGTGTCGTAGCTCATTTGGACAGTATATAGTGTTAGATTTCACATTGCCGATTAATTTCATGGTCTAATGTCGGAAAAGGCCTTAGAGGCGTATGTCGCTTGCAACAGATCTCCTACCTCGACTTGTTCCTTCGTCCAAGCGTCCATAGTAAGACTCTTCCTATGAGCGAGTGAGGGGTAGAATAAAGCTGAATGATCTCAAGAAGCGCACACTTTACTAATATGTGTTCCAATCTTTCTGTGAATGGCGGCGCAACTAACACTGTTCCACCCAAAAGTTATTCAAACAGTCATCGCATGTCGTTACACTTCACACTACCAGATGAATACTCCCAAATTATGCGATGCCCAGCGTGGATTCCGCGCTTTGCAGTCGGCACATACATCTATAAAGCCAAGACCTCCTTGAAACGATGACGTAGATCTCAGAATACCGAACTCTTACCATTACCAGGTTTCGCCACAAGCTCCAGAAGTGTCTTCTGATTCCGTTCGACCGTGATTTTACTGATACCTGACATGAGGGTAAAAGAAGTGTCTGACGGAGAAAATGGTCCAGGGGATGGAGGCAATGCAACGACCGCCATTCAATGGAAGATGTCAAGTCACGTGGATTTCCTGATTTCGAAAGTCATTGACATTATGTCTCCGCATAACATCCCAATAGTACACTGTATCTTGTGTTTTCCGGTTCTCATGTCAATCTGAGACGGTGCTTCTCGCTTCTTATGATGAGACGTCCCTCATTGACCATCACTTTGTCAAAATCTCGTTTAGAATATCCTCGCTTTGTTGAAGTGCCTTTTCAACGAGTGTATTATCGAGGCGTATGTCACCGTGACCTAGACCACGTTCGTGTAGATATGAGAACAATTTTAGTCAGCCTCGAAGTCACTTTACGGCGTTGGTCCCATGAGAGTCTTATCCATAGGTCGCTGAGCAGTTGATAGGGTGAAGAATACATAACGACTATGACCCAATCACTAGAGAGCTGGGGATTTTGGTGCGTAGTTAGACTGAGCTAGAAGACGATGGGCCTCTCCAGATACCGCTTTGCGAATCTTACGACGAGACTTATCCCTTCAAACTCTGCCTCGAAAACAAGTGTGCTCGAAAATCGCTCCGTATAAACGAAATTCTCTCGCCGCTTTCGTCTACACAGCTCGTGGGATACGGATATGTACAATCGCAGAACCGTAGGGAGGATATTTGTGCGTAAAGGTCTTTGCAGCATGTCAATGCCCTGGCCGAAAGACCAGATGCAATGGGCTGGCGCCTGTCTCGTGCTCCAATGAGTCCCTAAATCGTACCGTAGCTTTGAAGCCTCGAAATGTACTCGTAGTCCTGTCCAAAGGCAACCGTCAAAGGCCATGCATGGGCCTATGTAAACACCTTAATTTGTTCGAGATTGGTCGATATATACACATACCGACGCCGAGCATGAGGATAAATGGAAAACGGTTTTTGCCTTTAATACCCAGGTTTCTGCTTAGAGAGTTCACAATATTGTCGATGTTGAAAAAAAGCGAGTCACTGCCCATCCCTACACCCTCGGATAACAATATCAGCGACCACGTTCACACCCGCAATAGACACGAATACCTTCAGAGATAACGCCCAGTCCTACTTTCTCGAACCGTCTTCAGCCAGATTCTAACGGGCGATCTCGTTTAGGTGCCATTCGCGAGCTGCCATGGTAAGCTCCTTTAGGAACATCTTTGCCTCAGTGTTTGGCATCCATTTGTCCTTAAACTTGCCAGATTCTCTTTGTAGAAGGGTGACAGGAAGTGTATCAGATTCAAGTGGTCGATTATACACACAAGATCCTTTGCGCGTTCTCGTATAGGAATTCGGGCTGCTTAGCAAGAACGGGGAACACTCGGCAAACTTGTTGGACGAGATATTGCTTGGTATTAGTCTGTCCGCCCACTTCTCTCATCGTACTTGCGTTTGTTGTTGCGATAAGCTATGACAGGGACCATTAGAACAGAGTGCTATGGAGGAAGATGAAAACGTACGAGGGACCCGGACGAGCAAAGTCTCTCCTCGGTGAGACTGATGTTCATCATCTCTACTTTGCGAGTATACTTGACGAACTTGGTATTGTCGTTGAAGTCAATCATTCCAATCAACTCTTATAGTTGCCGTGGAGACAACCATTTTACAACTAGTGCCGTCAAATAATTCTCTGCGCTGCCATTCGTTGAAGCGAGAGTTAGAAATATCATCAAATACAGGTGGAAATCTTGCTTTTGACCATCTCCCTGGATACTACAATCGTATCTCATGGTCTGACATCCATTTCCCACCGGATTTTTTTCTTAGTCGATGACGAGGCAATATCTTGTCAATGGTGAGATAGGAATTGGTTGATCAGAAGAACCAATGGAGATCACAAGGAAGAGAAAGCGAAGATGCACACTGAGGTACTTCGACGCCCAAGATTTGCTATTATTTGTGTGTTCCCAAGCATATTGACCTCCGAATCTAAAAAGGCTTTTTGAAATCGATTTCGTCGTCTTCATCGCCAAAACTATTGACGGTTCTAACAAAACGCCAGACAACAAGCAGATGGGGGAGACATTGAGTGCAAGCTGCTTCTTAACTGACTGTCTCTTTAGCAATGGGCACTTCGGCCAATCTAACGGGCTTATACTTGCGATTAACAACTAGATACTGCACGGCGCCGGGTGGTTCGGAAAGGAGAAACACTGGAGAAACTCAGTTATTTGGAACGCTTTCAACGCCGTTCGGCCACATGCCACGCATCAGAGTCTTTCAGTTTGTCGCTAATCAATGTAAAACTCCATATTCTAGATTAGCCCAACCAGTTAATTGACCAAACCTCCGAGGAGGGCAAGATACGCCCTAGTTTTGCGACAATACTATGACCATGTTCCGATAAACGTGAGCCTATTCCTCACAGCTTAAACTTAAACACTGTAGTCTGATCGTTTTCAAGAAATGCAGCAAGAAATATATACTAAGCTTCTGCAATAGTCTGCAATTTGTAGCTAAGACCAGAAGTATGGTATCATCAGCCTCTACGGAGTTTTTATCTCCTACAAGTCAAGCCTTCGCTAAGCTTGCAGTGTGAAGGTCATAGGCACAAAAGTGTATAGACCTTTTTGAAGCACGAAATATTCTTCTCGGATGGCGTGACAAGCCGTAAAATATCACATATCTCGAATGCAGGACTATTTAAAGGCGGAAGAGTTATTTTGCCCCTTCATTTCTTTGGAAACCCTTTTCTTACGCAGATCACAGACATTCAAAGCGTATTATAGGCCCAAAAAGAGGACACAGAACGCGTTTCTCACATTATTGCGTTTATATCTATGGCAAACTGTCAACATCGCTGTGGATCTTCTTAAGCCCACTTTGAACCTGGTCTCACATCATAAACTGCGATTGAATGCTGTAGAAACTCTGCAAATGTTACCGCAGTCACGATACTCACGAATTCCTCGATGAGGCTAAGAGAGCACCAAATCTTGATACCAGTGTCGATAACTCCGGAGATCGCCTGTCCTTGCACGAATGGGGTCGGGGTACGGTCTCGTGATAAGGAATCCACCTATTCATGTTACAGACTCAGCAGCACAAGGGCAGGATATAGGATAAGGTCCATCTTCGAGTACCTCCTGGAAACAAATTTCAAAAGCTTCTGTGACCTTGTCTTCAATCGCGTACCACCATCCGCTGCATCTTGATCGACCCCTGCTTCTAAAGGGTGCAACATATACAGCGAACAACGACAATATCTTGCGAGGTGGAATTGCTTTTGTTGCTACCTGTATAGCAGATTAGCTGAAACTCTTGCGCAAGTAATGCCGATCGTCTTCTGACCATCCCTATGGGCATAGGCAGTTGTCGTTCATTTCGCAGCATGCACGATGCTCTAATACGGTCAGGGTTTCTCATTCGCACTCTGAGTTTTCTTGCCACGGTCGGTGACTGGCGCTCCGTGAGCTTCCTATCCGGTCAACTCACAAACGGTCCCAGTCAAAACATATATACAACGATTTACAGAGCTTGTGGCAAATTTACAGACAGCAGACTACTTAGAGCTATTCTTATTGACTTCAATCTTCTGTTTGCGCGGAAACGACGCTTGTATCGCTTCAAAATGATGACCTGTGTCCACCTAATCCGAGCAGCAAGTCCAGCAATGCCCGTGTTTCTCGGGATGCATTCCCTTCGGGCAGTGCGGTTTGCGATGAAAGCAGGCCTTCCAGCAGATGCTGGGATCGGCGTAATCAAATTCATCGCTGATGGCATCCTCCGCTGCGACAGTGAACTCGAGCTCAGAGGCAACGTTATGATGCTTGGTGCAACAAGTCCAGCAGCCGCCATCGTGAAAGGCGTACCAATGATGAGGACATTTGGGTTTCTCGGGAAAGCACGCCGCCCAGCAGATGCCCTCTAAATCTTGATCGGTATGAGAGGGCAAAGCACTGATGATGTTGGCCGTAGCGATCAAGCTAGCAGCAACGGTGGCGAGAAAGAATTTCATCTAGACGGATGAGTGCAGGTCAGTCAACTGCTATACAGGATGCAAATCACAGTCATAATTGACATACATTGAACAGCGAGGGAGAATACCTAGATTCGGATGTTATTGGCCATGGTTAAGAAAGACAATTATGGTCAATGCTTACTGTGATTCGACAAGGTCCAACGGACTGGTACCCAACGAAGGAATAAAGCCACTTATATATGTCTCGTATCCGCGATGTATCTTTTTGGTGGAGTCTGGATGCCTCGATGTGAGCGAATAGAAGGTTGAGGGGAAAGCACGGTGCTAAGAGTGCTAGCCAATATACACTATTGGGGCATCCATGCCGTATAATTTCGTTTCCGCCTATGAGTAAAACATTCAAATTGGAGAGATGGAAACATTCTGCGTGTCAACCTGCGACAGACACCTTGCTTGGTGTATACGATGCATTGATCTGAAGCCTGTTCCTAGGTTCTTGTGACGTTATTTTCTAGAAAAAAGTGTCAAGTCCCTTACGCGTGCTTGATCATGAGTCAGCTTGACATGCGAAAAGCCT
>JABCKL010016796.1:28313-39934 GCA_018851305.1 Calocybe cyanea | reverse complement strand
GATGAAATTGAGTGTGCCACTGAGCCACTTTGAGTTGATGCTTTAACTAGTCATGTGAATATCACGTGTTCAACTTCTAATCGGCCTAGCGGCCCGACATTCTTCCTTGCGCGCGACTCGATTGTCCAAAGCAAAGTCAGGGTACTGTATTTGGGAAATCAACAGTTGTCCACTGGTTCAATATCAACTTTGAATGACTTGGAGCACGAAGAGAAATTTTGACCATCAGTTAGTTAGGCAAGTTGTTAACTCTTATTGTATATACTTTGTTAACACGAGAGAAAAAATTGATCTGCATTTGAGAGCTCAATAAAGTTCAGTTGGGACACTTTGAGGCGCCCGAAAGCTTGGTTGTTACAATTGTCATGTTATTGCCCATCAAGTACGTGATCGGCTTTGGTGCAGTGGCAATGGCAATCTGTACCTCACAAGCCGCTCTATAAACAAAGTGGAGAAAAGAAGAAAACCTATCAAGTGTTTGAAAGGTTATGCGGGAGAGAAAGGGTAACAACACTCCCCACCTTCAAGTGCCAGGAGAGACTTGAAACTCGGCAAGATAAAAAATTGGTCAGAAACAGCCCTCAACCAGTAATATATTGGCTGTGGCTTCCATACCAATGAATGCAAGAAACTATCAACGCATGGTTTGACGATTTATGTAGGAAGCAAAGACGAATCGAGTCGAACAAGATGGAAATTGCACCGCCGAGACCCCAAACTTTTCACCATTTATAAAGGCGCGCTAAGAAGAGAAAGATGGCCATCGCGAGCGTTGTGTTGGTCTCGACGGTGCAACTTTCATCTCGTTTGACTCGATTTGTCTTTGCGTCCTACATAAATCGTCAAATCATGCGTCGATAATTTTTTGCGTTCATTCTCGTGGTAGCCGCAGTGAATTTATTGCTGGATATGTTATCAGGCATACCATTACTCAGAGGGTTGTCTCTCGCCAATTTTGCAGAGTTCCGAATCTCTCCCGCTTGGAGGTGGCGTGCATTACTTTTTGTTGCCCTCTCTCTCCCGCATAACCTTTTAAACACTTCGTAGGTTTTCTTCTCTTCTCCAGTTCAGGTTGTTAGTATTCTTGAGGTACAGAGACCATTGTCATTGCACCTGTACAAAAGCCGATCATTATTCTTATGTTCGCACTGTGCGCTTGATGAGCAATAGCCTAACTAACTGATGGTCAGAAATTCTATTCTCGTTTCCAGTCATCAAAGTTAAAAAAAAAAACTAGTGGCCTGCCGTGGATCTTCCAACCGCTGTAAGATGAGAGCTAGTATCAACCCCCGACTGGGAGCGATAAACAAGCATATATCTAAGCATACTTATCCGTTAGTAGGTAGATAAAATCTGCATCAAATCTCATGACGGCTCATTATCAGAGTATTAAATATCTTACTTCCATAAGTTGTGATTCAGCAACGTTCACATTTTACATTGTGCAGGACATAGCAAAAACTCCGGGTTTACATAAGTTGAGTGAAATCGTGATAGGTGCCTCCGTTCGTCGAGCCATCATTGGGGGAATCCACAGCAGCAGCATCAATAACAGAACCAACCCTCCCGAGTTTACAGTGTGATGATTGACATACGCCAACAAATCCGTGTAGATGTCCGTTGAGGGCAACCATCGCAAATGTGCTCCACCCAAGTTATCCTACGCCCGATTGTCCCCATCATGGGAAATATTTGCTAACTCATCGTGGTCAAAGGTAACACTGGTGAGCGTCCCACCATGCTCCTGTAAGAACAGGTGTTTCTGGCCTTGATACACAACTCGGAGAAGGCCGTTAGAAATAGATGGTAAGTCGACGGATTCTACATTTGACAACCGTGCAAAGGCAACCTCGTAGCTTTCAGCTGGTAAAGAAGTTCTCCAGATGGACACCAAGTCAGAAGATGCCACAGCGACACAATGTTCGTCAGCGACGGAGATAACATTCTTCAGCTCTGCATCCAGTACTGATCCTGTTGTTTTCTCTGGCTTCAGATGCCACAACCTAATGATGATAGCACCTTATCCCCATTAGGCGAGAACGATGTGGACCTTGCACCAAACATATCATCCAACGGTGCGTTCCAAATGCAGGGGGGTGTTACATGCTCGGTAGTCAACGTCCGTGCAAAGTGGTTCCGAATATCGCCCTCGGTTCCGCTCGAGATGAACACTTTTGCATTTGGAAGTTGAGAGAGCGAGGAGAACAGCCTCGAGAAAATATCGGCGACGGACTTGAGGTGCTGTCTATCAGTCTCATCTAAGCCGTCAATAATGACTACGACTGGTTTGTGAGAGTCGAAATATGACGCAGCCCTGATAGTGTCTTTCAGCCTGTTCAGAAGACATAGCATCCAATAAGGATGGTTGTGCTTTCAGATGGTCAAAAATCGACTTTACGACTTCTTCCGAATAAGCTGAAAACTGCCGGGCAATAGACGGGAAGTATGCGTTAAGATTCGTTGTATCAAAAATGTTGCGATTTATGAAGTACTGTGCCCAAAGGGCAGCTTTCCTTGATCCGAATAAGACGTGTTCTCTACAGCGTGCGATGCAAGCACATCGGCCACAGATTGTCGCCCGGTCTGCGCCTCCTTCTGCACCGATAAACTGTCCTAATACTAGTATGCAATTTAACGAAGGTACTATGCCAGAATGTGACTCACAAAGAAATCGTTCTGCGCGGCTTTTATTCTTTCAAGTGTGAACTTTATCTGACTTTACCCATGCAAGAGCAGCCGTATACGTTGAATCAGAGCGTCTAGGCACCACGCAAATGCTACTATTGAGCGATCCTTGACGTACGCACGTTTAAATGTCTATCTGTCGCATTTCAAGAACAATAAAAATTGACCTTGAAGGTTTCTCGTGTTTCTGATATGTGTGCTTTGAACTGAGTAATCTCGTTCTTCACCGACTTTGCCTTGGTTCCAGAGGTCGATAAACGTTTGTCTGTCTGTGCGACGGTTGTAGGTAACATACCAATCCAATCATCATACAACGAACGGCGTACCAAGCGCTTGAATGCCCATAGGCAAATCTCGTCGATCAAATCGCTGGTACAAATTGTTAGGACTGGGTTAGCCGAGAACAAGTAGAAACACACCGCATTTCAGCCAGATTTTTCCATGTAATGTTGGTAAACTCGCCAGCCCAGGGCCTTCCAAAAAGTGTGAGCCAAAGCTTTGACAAGGCTGCGAGCGGGAAAAGCGCCGTCAGGAAGGACTTCAAGGAACTCCCTTTGCACTCTATGGCATGGGAAACTCTGTCAAATACACGATCCAAGGTGCTTTCTGGGTTTTCGAGAGTCCATCGTGTGAGAGCAGCGAAGAATTTCGGATTAAGTTCCCATTGCTCCCAAGGGGCCGAATGGACCCCGTGTCGAAGACTGCTGAGTAAAATCAGCTCAGCTCAGTTTTTGTTAAAGCAAGCGATCAATGAAACCTTGGTTTTGCGGACTCCATGTATGCTTCAAACTATTGGCTGAAGATCCCAGAGGTGATAGTTTGAAAACACGATGCAAATGCATGATACCTATCGTATATGTATGGTATCCGGATTGAAGGCGATGCGATTGACATTCATATCGGAAATTGCCAGGAGACCTCGTGGAAATGGTCATACATGGTTGGTATATGAACAACAGCAGTACGTGCGATGTTCAATGAGTGTTTGTGACTCAAACATGGAACTTGATGGTAGAGCGTAGAGGTTGAACAAGGGAAGTGAGAAGGGCAACGCCATCGGTACCAGTGGCGGTGCCGATTATTTGACACAAACGTTGTACTTTGTTTCTCGCTCAGGACTTCATGCCTTTGTACTTCCTTCAATTCCCCGCCCTCAAATATTCTACGCTGGAGCATTAAATTTTATAGCTAACGTCCTCATAGAATGTATGACATATCAATAGGTGGTTATATTTGCATGAGACCTAAATTATACATATCAAGTAGCTCACAATCAGAGTCCCAGGTATTTATACACCTTGCAAGCAAATAATATATAAAAGGATGGTTGCAATCAACGCGTCGAAGCTGCTCGTGCAGGGACTGCAGCCATAGACATCGCTCGTCCTTCGCCTTGAGCTACTCCCGCGCTTGAGGATCGTGGCTGCACAGCTTTTACAGCACTGACGGAAGACCGCCTAGCTTGAGCGACAACAGCCGAATTTTCCGAGACTTTACGCGCTTGTGTGAAAAAGAGCTTGACGTCCCGTTCGGATATATTCTCAATAAAATATGAATTCCCTGAGATATGTCGAGTCAGTTCCTTAGAGGTTAACGTGGGCGCGGTGCGTACCGCGAGGTATGAGAAACATAGCGCCTGTGGCGAGCACGAGACTTGTTTCATGGATTTTTAAATTAACTGCTCCTTGAATAACATAGAATATCTGCTTTCATGTGAAGAAGTGTTGACTACAAGATTGATGAGAACCCACATAGGTATTGTCTTTTGTCTGCTTTGTAGGTTTCTTCGCTCCAGGAGGTATAATGAGGATTCCAGCGGCGACAAACTCTTCCTCTTCAAATACTTTCTCAAACATCCAATCATTGACTTTTCGCGGGTTGATCATACGAGCCGTGTGTGTAACACCTATGGTTGAACATTGATGTCAAAAGAATACCACATTGTTCGTAGTACTTACGTCTTTCTTTCAATCCACCCGATGGATATTCCACGATCATGCAACTACTTGGCGTATCATCATCCCAGCCCTCCTCCGGGTTGGAAACAGGCACAACCTTGATTTTCATATCTTCGACCGTCTTGCTCATACTTCTCGCCCGCGTTGACGAGCGCTTTCGTTTACCATGAGACTTTCCTAGAGGCTCGGGGTCTTCTTTAGGAATTCTGATGATCTCGCGGATGGGTGGTACGAGGACAGGACCTCCCCCTGCACGTTGGTTCCGCCCATAGACTAATTTCTCGCCTCGCCACCACTCAAGAGGCTTGTAATGTTCTCTCGCGCTCTTACGAACGCCCTCGCGATAGTCTTTGTAACAAACGTAAGAGGATATTTAATTGTGGATAAGCAGCGGAGCTTACCACGGTTCTCTTTTCGCGACTTTGCTCGCGGACGAGCCTCAGACTTTTGAGGCTCATGGGTAACTTTGGCTTTCTTCGCTTGTCGTTGCGTCTGCACGGGAACCTCTTCGCTGACATTGCCGTCGTCCGAAAATTGTTGTTCCTCAACCTCCTCCAGCCCTTTTTCTATCTCGTCCTCAGCTTCTTCCTCATACTCCTCTGGAACATCCGACAAAGCCGCCTTACGACCTTTACGGTCTTCTCTCTTGCTTGGTGGGGGAGATTCCTCCTCCGGCTCTTCTTCAGGCGGTGGTTCCTGGTCATCACTCTCATCCCGGTTCATCTCTGTAAAGCTCGTCATCCCAGGAGGCGACTGTCCAGCGTCATCGAGTTGGTTGTCGTATGCACCATTTTCAGCATCCTGGTGAACGGTATCATCGTCATCACCATCCTCTTGATCATCGAGGTCTTCCGCACGAAAAGAAGTTGACAGCCTGGAGGGTCCCGGTCGGGAAATATGGCCCAATGATTTACGTGCGTGCCCTCGCGGTCGCGGTGAGGGAACCTCGTCAAAGTCGATTTCAGGTGTACGCGCTACTGATCGTGATGATAATCCGTTATGATTTGACAATGGAGTTACCACTCTGCGACTATTCACAAGATACTGCACAGGTGCTGTGAATGTCATTAGGTGAAATATATGAGCTAAGGCTACTTAAAGCGCGTACAGTCATCCAGTTCCATTGACATTTCGCCATACTCGTCATCCTCATCTTCATGTCTAAGTTCTGATTGTTTTCTCCTTCCCTCCTTGCGTTTTGGCGGAGTCCTCTTGTCGGCTTGTTGGATGAGTTCGTCGAAAGGCTCAAAACCGTCAGATTTGCGCTCAACATGCTGGACGGCGATTCCAGTTTTTTTTCCAACTTCAGGATTGTCACCTCTGTAAGGTATATGAGCCTTTTGTGGACCGCGCCGCAATGTGCCAATGCTGCTTTTACGCGCCGAGGTTGGCATTGGTCGGTAACGAAGAGGTAAATGACCCGTGAGATCGTGGGAATTTCAACATGAAGCAACGGGACGCGTTTGATTACATCTATTTGGCCTCTTTCTATTTATGTATGGAGCATTGGGACAATGTCTTCGACGCCCTCGTCCCCGCTCGTTAACAACAGATGCTACATTCCCTAGACCAAGCAAGGGAGATAAAGGTGCGTAAATCTATATTTTCAGCGATCAAATTAATATCTAGAATCAAGTGGTGGTTGGTATGTCTGGAGGAGTGGATTCATCAGTTACCGCAGCATTGCTAGCAGAAAAGGTGAATCCATACATTTCGATCTCTTGCCAGTGCTAAGTACATTTAGGATTATGATCTTTCAGCTATTTTTATGCGTAATTGGGACACTAGAGACGAATTCGGCACTGACACCGGTTGCGAATGGGAGAAGGATTGGGAAGATGTCCAACAGGTTTGCAAGGTTCTCGGTATACCTTGCAGAATGGTCAGTGAAATCATATATTGCACCTTTTTTGAGTGACTCATGCCCACCATAAGGTTGATCTGTCACGAGATTACTGGAACAGAGTCTTTGAGCCTTCTCTGCGTGATTGGGAGGATGGTGTCACACCGAATCCTGACGTTCTATGCAACAGGTGGTTTATTCGTCTATTGATTAATATCACACTGATTTTCAAAGTAGAGAGATCAAGTTTGGGGCTTTACTAGAGCATCTGCCTAGTACTTCGCCCAACACAACAAAAGCATGGTTTGCGACAGGTGACGATAATTTAAAAGCTACTTGGATGCGTTAAACCGACTTGTTGGCTGCAAGGTCACTATGCGCGCAAGGCATGGACGTCTACATCACAAAAAACGCCCACAATACGCCCCAAGCTAATCCGTGCCGTTGACCGCACGAAAGATCAGACATACTTCCTTGCTTCCGTCTCCGAGCAAAGTCTCTATAGAGCTCTGTTTCCTCTAGGACATCTGCTAAAATCAGAGGTCCGCGAATTAGCTAAGAAATTTCGGCTTCCAACTGCTGAAAGACAAGAGAGCATGGGAGTGTGCTTTATCGGTCAAAAGAGGAAATTTGGTAATTTTATAGGTACACCAGCTCTGTCTCGCGAATCTCTTCATCCGTGATTAATGCTCTTAGCTTCATACGTCCCATCGAAACCCGGCCCAATAATAGACATTTCCGCAGGCCTGAGGATTGGGACACATACTGGGCTGTGGAGCTACACCATTGGTCAAGGTGCTAAACTGTCCGGTATGCGACAAAAGATGTTCGTTGTCAGGAAGGACCCGAAGCAAAACGCTGTTTATGTTGCTTCCGGCTCGTAGGTTCTGTTCCACATTCACTGGGTTCTTCTAAACGGACCTACTCTAAGGGACAACCCACTACTATCTTGTTCAAGTATATCCGTGACGAATTTCACCTGGATATGGTCAGATTCACCACCGCACGACATAAGCATGGAGTCTGGCTATCGGGCATATGTCAAGATAAGACACAAGATGGAACCGACCGCATGCACCGTACGTAGGTCGGTACATTTGATTATTCGTCTCATTTGTCCAGCAACTGACCATTTCGATTTTTTTTCGTTACAAATTAAGGCAAGAATTAGGCGCGAGCGAACTCTCGATAGAATTTGATACCCTGCAAAGTGGTGTTGCCCCAGGGCAGATTGCCGTGCTCTACGACCCGGACGATGACTGTGTCCTTGGTTGCGGGGCCATTGTCGAGTCACACTCGTGAACTCGTTCGGAGAATGTGCTCCATAGTCGCCGAGTACTATCTTTGATGCATGCTGTGTGGTAGTTAGATTGAGTGGGACACTCGGGCTCCTAGTGCCCGTGTGTACGCCTGGCTAGTGTGAGTGCTAAGCGGCCGCTCGCAGACCCCTACCGTATAACAGTCCGCTCTTATTTCAAACAGTCTTACGAAACAGTCCACAGCCTGTGTAGGATATATAGACCTTATTGTACTGTACGATATGAAACGAATACACTCCAGACCACCTTTCAAGCAAAAGTAATAATAGCCCTTCGTCGCGCGTCTGAATACAATATAATTTCCATTGTTAGCAGACGAGAGCGGGTATATAAAAAATAGCCCACGGTCAACCAGCCAAGTGGCAAAGCAGCTAGCCTAGCTTATTGAACCTTTCGTAGCATACAACAACTCTACGGTGAGTGCGCCACAGGCTCTTCATCCTTTCATGCGTGATAAGATGTTTATATAATGCAAAGCATATTTCGATGAGGATCAAGATCTGAAGACGCACTGTAGATGAGTGGTTACAGGGTACAGAATGATAGTATTAAGCATTCGTCGTATACAATACATTGGTGGATGTGTCCCTGCAGTAATTTTTGTGTGATGCTGAGTAGTTACTAAGTTCCATTTGTAGAGAATCTTCTAATGGACTGGAATAGGTGGATAGAGCAGCGAAGAGGGGCGGGAACTAGCCTGAGGGGTAGAGACAACTAGTGAACCACATTCGACTGATTTAATCGAGTTATTCCCTATACATTTTCAATAGTCGCCGTACCGTGCACCATGGCGCCATACTGGGCGTTTCACATTCGACTGCACCTATTATTTGACCCGCACATAGGATACGCTCTACTTTTGGGAAGATGACGGCAAGAAACTTTGCTACAAGCTGTGCATCCTCAACGACCGAGAACGATACATCGAGCTGTGTTAACTTCAAGGCTTGAGCAGAGGTTATCAACTGTTGAGGAATTTTATCCCGGCGCGCGTCGAACCCGAGAGCGAGAGATGACAAGAGGGGACAGTTTTCCGCAAAGTATGTGAGACTCGCAATTGTATTTCTAAACATGACGGGCGGGTATCCTTCACGGTCTAGTATTCTGCGTGGTGTGGATGTTACTAGGGAAAGTTGCTCCAGCCGAGGCATCAGTTCCGTAACCTGTTTCAGGACTGCATCGTCGATGTCGTTAAAGCCGCGATGCATGACTTTGATGCAAGTCAGTTGCTTGAAACCTATTGCAAGCGAAAGGATGGCGCGAGAAAGTAGAGCCACCCTCTTCGTTTCACCGGCTAGAAACAATCCGTCTAAATCTCCGCTCTCTTTGATGACAAGCCCCATCAGGTGATGGGAGTACTTCGTAGCTGCTTGGACTTGTAGATTCCAGTCCACTCCTTGAGGATTGCGATCAAAGAGGAATGCACTATCAATGCAGATCGTGAGACATTGCAAGCTATTGGTAGCGGGAAAGCAAGTGACGAGCTGTGTGGCATCGCGAGGTCGTGAAGCACTGATCAAGATTTCTTCCAGTGCAGGGAAAACAAGAGCATTTATATCCGTTGTGGACGCAAGCAGCCCGCCGGACGAGAAGTCATGAAGTGCGAGATACCGTAGTGAGTTCGAACAATTATGGGACAGCGCTTGTAATGCCTTGAGCGTGACATTAGATATGGCAAGCGAAGACAGAATTCGCCAGTTGGATAACGCCGCGACGACTTCTTCTGATTTACAATAAGCGCCGTGCAAATCAGCCGATTTAAGACCAGGGCATCGGCTTGAAAACTCTGTTAACATTGGAGCTTGAGCTAGGCACGACTTGCTGTCGCTCTGCGTGACTGTTAGGCCAAGAGAAGTCAAGCATCGAGTAGAAACCAAGTCCATGTATTTCATAGTATGCTCGTCCCTGATATGAATGCTCCGTAGGTTGGAAAAAAGTATGTCGCCTTTGAGTTTCCATCTCAGCTTTTGCCAGATACCCGCCAGAGGAAGCAAAGACATCCTGGAGTCGACTTGAATGACTGGACGGGGTGATCCAAAATGTCGAACAAGGGGCGCATACTTCTTCATCGTTTCGATATCAGAGAAAGATATGTCACGAGTCAGTTTCTAACATCAAAAAGTTGTTAAACCTCAGAAAAGAGAACGAGCCCAAAACGTGCCAGCTTTAAGCCCCTGGGCTGTTGGCACATCTCCCAAAAGTCCTGTCCAACGCATTTGATTATGGGAACTATGCTTGGAATAGTCTCCCAGAGACTCGCGAGCGCTGGATCTCGAAAAGCTCGGCAGGTTAGAGCTAGAGCGAATAGTGACTCGTTACGTGTCGCATCCAGGTTACTTGGCTGGTCATCATGTATGTCGTCGCAGATGTGTCGAACAATTTCGGAAATGAGCAAACAACTGTGCATCTTGAGTAGGGCGTTAGCAATAGCAAAACTAGCTTGAACGCGTCTATTGGCTTTTAAGTGTGCGCCGACGCACCGATTAGCAAACTTTTCACGCATCCCACCAGGCCGATCTAGATCTTTGACAGTAGTTCTCATCAGGTTCGGGCCCAGTTCGCGTAGGTAGATATCAGAATAGTAACATAGTAACAGAAGCATTTTGTGCTAAATCTGGCTTTCATTGTCCCATCAATGTCACTGATAATTTAAAAAAACAATAGACCTCGGCTAAGACTTGGACCTTTGTTTTAAGCAACGTCTGCATTATACCCGATTAATTTTTTTTTCATCCTGGCTACTCGTATCATATCACTTCGATGGTCGGCGCATAGCTGTTCCGAGTTTGAACAACCTTGGAATGTTTCACGGCTCCTCTAAAAGATCGAGATAAATTTGGTAAACATTTAAAGTCTTTCTGAAAGGTCAGACGAATTTGCTAAAAGCTTGAGAGCCGGACAATTTTGCGAGAAATCTTTTCGACAGGATTTGCAAGTGCCTACTGTAGTATCTCTCATGAGGTCTACGCACTACAAGCAGGAACTGCCTTTCTGAAGTCAAAAAGTCTTTTCTCCCTTTGCAATAACCTATTCGTAAGGTGCCTTAGATTCTCTTTAGAAAGACCCTTGTTTATGCCAAACTGATACTTGCTACAGGGCAACCATGACTAGCTTGTCAACTTTCATTGATATCTAGCTTTCAGTAAATGAATCGAACAAGTCCCACACTGTGAACCACGGTAAGGAATCTGGTACTGGATCTCTCCACCCAAACCTATCACCCCGCCGTCGCAGAGAATGTATTCTATATTGGCAGATAGCTGCGAGAAACTTTGCTACAGGCTCCAGACCGTCGAGAGGCGAGGAAGATACATCGGGCAAAGCTACCTCAGGACCTTCAGCAGATGATCTCGATTGTCGAGGAGCCTTCTCCGCTAGCGCGTCAAATTCAAGGGGAAGAGGTGACAAAAATGGACAGTTTTCCGCAAAGTACGCAAGGCTCGCGATTGTATTTTTGTACAGCGTTGGTCGACTGTGGAACGCTGGAGAGTCCAGCGCGTGCCCCTGGTGGTCATGAGGCAGAATTCCTCGAGTTGGGGCATTGCTTTCGTGCTTAAATCCTCGTTAACGATATCGTACAACCTAAGTGCCTTAAATTCCGTTGCAAGCGAATGAATCAGAGCGCTAGGCAGCCAGACGGTTCTGTTTGTTTCATCGACACCACAAATTGTATCTTCTCTGATCCTGAGCTCTGTCAAGCAATGCGAGTACTGCTTCATTGCGTCGAGTAGTTCGAGCCGGTCTTCCTCATGACATAAGCGAAGTATGTCGGTGAAATCTAACTGACAGATGTAGCAAATTACTGGCAGAACAGTA
>JABCKL010016796.1:0-28213 GCA_018851305.1 Calocybe cyanea | reverse complement strand
TTTCTCGCTGTGATGCCTTGTAAGTCCATAAGTCACGCCCTTCGTAGATATTGAGTGAGTCAATTCGGAAATTGGTATGCCTTGTGAAGGAACATAACATGGTCGCTCCGATCTTCAAGTAGTTTCGAGAAAAACATCCATCTGCATTTTCAATCCCTTCTGATACTTATCTTGACAGTCGCGGATTGGTCGGAGAATGAAAGGGGTTGCAAGAATAAGTTGTGAGAAGTACGTTCTTGTGAGTGGTTAGTGGGCTTGAGGATATCCTCCTTTTATTGAGATGAATTTAACGATTTGCAGAAGCAACCGCAGAGCAGGAGTAGCTAAAGCCGAGTGGTCTTCATATGTGCTAGTTGGTGTATTCAGACGACAGGGCCTGAGCATCCGATGGGTAAGGGGTGTAGAGCATCAGGCGGCATAAATTTAACACCAATCAAGCGAAAAAGAAATCGCTACTGCATGCGTTCTGCGAGCGTATGCTGTAAGATGCTATGCCATACTCGAACTTACATCGAAAAACATGTTTGGACGTGCTTGGCACTACCGATAGAATCAAACAATTGCTAATGCAGTTCTCACAATTCCGAGTAAATTACACTTTCACATTCACATACTTGACCTTGCGAGAATCATGGCATCCGATAACATTCCTACAATAACAATATCCAGCAGCAACTCATCTACAGATGATTTGAGCTCTAGTTCAAGCTCAAATACACTCCCATCCAGCAGCCGAACAAAGTTGTCGCAGACAGAGGACTCGGAGTCATCCTCGACTGTTGTACCAAGCTCTCCAGAAGTCCAGCATGAGAAGAATCATCCTGAAGCCTCTTCTTCAGATGAACAAGTGTCAAAAAGGCCACCACTTTCCACAAAGGCATCGTCTTCGAGTAACAGGGGCGATGCAAGCCTTCCGCGAACGAACTCGGGCCCTCCTCTTTCAGTGAAGCACAGCAAACATAGCAGAGGGTCAAAGAGTGCTTCGCAGGGAGCTTCAGATGATAATACACCATGGCACGGCGTTGTTCTTGATCATAGTCCTTTGAAGGAGCAAGGTGAGCCACCCACGATTGACATAACTATCAAGATGCAAATATGCTAATTGTCTCAGTCGTCGTCTTCCCATCAAAAATGGTACACGCATCACCCAACATTCCGTATAGCAACTCTTGCGCTTTTCAGAGAGCCCTTGTGTCATCTGACCTTGTTGGTTCTGGTTTCGCCTGGTGAAGGTGGCATCTGGCGTCTGGAGCGACCCTCGTCCAAATCTTTCATGCTGACATATTCCCTAATACAATGGCTAACTACCCAGATTACAAGACTCAGAGCGCAGGGGTTTGCCTGGTACTGGCAGTACTTGGCGAAGTATCGGCACTATTTCTCAGGACGAAGGCTCTATTTCATGTGTTTTCTCCTTGGACTTATCATTCGCAGGCTACCGTTCGTCGGTTCGCCTCCCATCCTTAACATACAGCTTGTCCGCATTAGATAGTTAATAGCCGATTCGTAACCGAGTAATTTTTGTATTTCCAAAGGATATATTTATAATATGCGTCGTAAAGATTATTTGAAACATAGCAACACGAGAGTCAGACCAAAGATATAAAAAAAAGAGCATTTCATGAGCTAATGGCAAGGTAGAAATAGAAAGGAAAAAAAAAAAAGGAGCAAAGAAAGGGAAACGAGATCATTAACGATGGTGGTCTCCAGACAAACGAGGCATAGCGCTTCTGACATACGGGCTTGGGACCGAGAACTCGGCACCGATGGCGGCGGACGATAGTGGAGCAGAATCAAAAAAGGATGAAGACGCCGTCAATGGCAGAGACGGACGAGTAACAGGTCTCTGTCGACCAGGCAACGCAGGCGGTAAAGGCATCTCGTCCGGAACAGCAGGGAATGCATCAAAGAAAGGCGAAGGTATCGAAGCACTCGAAGAGTCCATTGACATGTCTGATATCCACGACGACCGGCGATTAGCACCGAAAATGTCTTGGGGGCTGGGAAGGAGTGATTCCGCTCCCTGTTGTTGTGTGGATGGCGGTAGTCGTTCAGTGATCGTCTCTTGTGATTTCATCGCACTGGCAATAGGAGTGTAAACGGGGCTGGTCGGCTTGACGGAGAAAAGGCCGTTCATGTTTTGTGGGCCTGGGCCAGCGGTGGAAGGTTGGTTGAAATCCGGACTCTTAAGATTGAATTCGGGGCTCTTTAGCCTTCCTGAAAGGACGGCATTGAGCCCGAACTGTTGCGCGCCATCTTTAGAAGGTGCGCCGGTGTCTGGAGGGAGGGGAGTATAGACAGAACTTGTCGGTCGGGCGGAATAGACTGGGGGGAAAGTCGATGTGGAAGGAACATAAAGCGACGCCGATCTTCGCGGCGACACGAGTTCAGGCGGTGGAGATAAATCTTCATCCGGTGGAGCCGATACGTCAAGGGAGAAAGAGATTGGATCCAACGGTGGTAATTGAGCCGCTGCAGGTCTCGTAATGCGATCTTTTGCAAACACCAAAATCAGGACTAAAAGTACTGCAATGAAAGGATGTACTAACCAATTGTTTCGTATGCGGTATTGGTGCTGGTGGACGATTTTGTCCGGCCCCTGCCCAACATCTTGTCAGTAAAGGAAGCCGCTCTACCCATATTCGGACTCTTCTTGGGAGATAACGATGGCCATGTCAAAACAGCACTACCAAAAATCCCTCCTTGGCCACTGTCATTATTAGCCGACCCAACGGTATCCGGACTATTAATTCCAGGGGGCGTAGGGAGACTCATCGAATCTTCTGACGACATTTCCGATGACGCGGAGACGCTATTCCGAGATATTGTACCCGTCGACGAGCGAGAAGAACTTGTTAACCGTTTCAGGCCCGCGAAGAGTTGACGAGGCGATTTGGGTGAGGTTTGCAGCAGCGAAGGATCTGCTGAATCTTGTTGCTGTGAGTCCAGGGCTCCTGCTACTTCCGTCTCTGGTATAGACGCTATGAGGGAGGGGCTGCTTTGCCCGGCTTGAGAAGAAGATGGCGTCGTAGGTTGGGGAGGCCGAAAGGGTAGTAAAACCGATTTTGATCTCGAAGGATTATTCGCGTTCGAAGCAGTGCTATCCGTTGAGGCATCCCTCTGATGAGAAGTTTTGCTCCTCAACAAAGGATTACGGAATGAGCTTCTCGGCTTGCTTTCCTTTGCTTCTTGTTTAGCACGAGCCTTTGCAACAGCTTCATGTTTCCTCTTCTCTTCCTCAACCTTAGCTCTAGCCGCTGCCTCCTTCTCCAACTTTTCCTTCTCCACCTTCCCACTTTCCTGCTTTTCCTCGTCTTCACTTGGCTTCTTCTCCGCCGGAAGTTGACCTTGCTCTAACGAAAACTCAAGCAACGCAGCTTCGTGTAAAAGCGTTGCCAATTCTCCAAACCCGGGACTCGTCACCGGCTCTCCGCCCGTCTTCTTATCCTTCGGCGTCGCAGGTGTATTGGAGTAAAAAGCCTGATAAGACGAAGACGACGCGACTGGCGTTTCAGCAGTTTTACCATGAACCACAGCACTGAAACTCGGTCGAGTCGTAGACACGGCCGGGTTCACGTACGGACTCGATTGTGAAAACATGTAAGATCCCCGGCGTAAAGTGACGGACCCAAATTCTGACTTGTCAGGCTCAGGTGTAGGTGGGAAGTGAGTAAAGTTCGGCTGGCCTGGTAGTAAGTGTTGTTGTTGGTTAGGATCGTTAGCTGAGAGGAAGACGGGTACGCCGCGACTCGTAACGGGAGTTATGCGTTGCGCAACTGTGATTTGGCCTGGACTCGTTGGCTCAATCATACTGGTGGGACGAGCCGTTCGCGGCGTCGTAGTCAAATGCGTAGATTTCTCTGCGGGCGCTTCCTCAGAAGCTACCTGATTATCAGCCTTCGCCTGGTTGGACTTTGCGGGTGTCATTAGTTCATCCGCGTTTGGCGCCTTTTTCTGGGTTCCTGGAGGTGCTGCTGAGATGTGGAATGGCCGATAGGATGGGGGTGAGTTGAGGGGTGAAAGCTGATCTGGGAACATGTCATGGATATTTGCCACAACTTGCCCCAGGTCATGCACTGCATTGGCGAGAAGGAAAGGTCCTACTGGAGAGGCCGAAGAGGGAGCTGGGGAGGGTCCGCTGGATACGTTTGTTTCCTTCTGGGCTGTTGTCCCTTGATCTTTGGCAACTGGTTCCACAGGCTGATTAGGAGGTTCCGCAGCGGAAGCAGGTGTAGACAGAACAGCGCCAGATACTTCTTTCGTATCTTTCAACTGCGAGGCAGACGCATCATGCTTGCGGCCATTGCCGGAAGGAGAAGGGGGAGATTCAACACGAATACCTGGTGTTTTCATGCCAGGATTCATTGAAAGAACCTCGGTAGATGTCGTAGGTGCCACCGTAGATGGCGAGGGCTGTGCAGGTTCTTGTGTAGTTTTGACGCTGTCTGATGAGGCCCGCTCTCTCTCTACCTCCTGAGAAGGGAACAAAATCACAGGAGAAGCTTGTAAAGGCGAAATCCCGGCCGAAACCACCTCTTCCTTGGAGGACGTGGCTAAGAGTAGAGGAGATTGAATCGGAGGCGAGCCTGTAACACCGTTGCCGTGTCGTTGGATCGGATCGTTCGCAGGACTGACCGCTTCTTTCTCTTTCTCTGAAGGCGATACAGTGATAGAAGGGGTTTGTAAGAGTACAGTCCTAGCTGGAGCCACATCTTCCTTAGGAGACTTAGCTTTCTCGATTGTAGGAGATTGATTCGCAGGAGTAGTTGAACCCGTATTACTGCACTCTTGATTGGGTTCTTTCGCCGATGCAACTTGTTCTTTCTCCGCCTCTCCTGAAGGGGACATTGAAGGCGACAGCATGATAGAAGGGGTTTGTAAGGGCGAAGCCGCCGCTACAGAAGTCACTTCCACTGGTGACTCAAAAGGCCCGGCGTTGATGGGCGAAGGAGATTGAACCTGGGGAGAACCCATATCCTCGTCACCGCGTTGTTGGGCGGGGTCAATCGCTAAAGCAGGTTGACTTTCGGAGGAGGGAGGAGAAGATGAAGCACTAGCTGGCTTCAAAGAAGACTCTAAACTCCCCTCACCCTGGCGCGCACGACTTAAAGCTACGGAGAAGCGTGTACCACGCGTCAGAGGAAGTGACAGCGAGTTGCCCGTACTTTGCGGGCTGATAGTCTGAAGAGGCGAAACGGGAGAGGAAGAAGGTGATGAGGGTGAGTAAGGATCAATCCCGGCCAAATCTGCGGACAATGCCTCCAATTCGCTTTCTGATAGTGGTGTAGAGACCAATCTAGGTGAATCAAAGCCGAAGGGTGAGTTTGATCGACTTCCGTAGATTCCACTAGCTGTCCTAGATGCGCTCGGGATGCGGTTGCCATATAGCTCACCTCGCCTTTTCGATGGCCCATTTTCTGCTGGCGGTGGTGCTCCTAGGCCAAAACTACCTCTTGGAACGGGGACACCGCCCTTTTTTTCGAACTTTGCAATCTTGTCGCGCAGGCCAGCAGAGTTGAGCGTTGGCGTAATCGGAGGGGCTGGGGAGACGGAAGGAGGGCTTGGTGAAGCATTTCTTTGCTGTAGAGCTGCAATACGCTCTTTGAGATTGACTTGAGATTGTTGAGATTTAGATGTAGCCCTGCAGAAGCCAGATTCGAGGTCAAAAATGATATTCGGCATAAGACAGAGATAGCCTTACATTAGACTTGAAAGAATGTCTTGAGATAGCTAGACGCTGCTACAGACTGACCAGCAATTGTAGTCACCGTCGTTGAAACGAGAGGTGGAGAGCAAGGAGCAGAACGGAGAAGGCTGGGGCGCTAACGGCACAGGCTTTTTTTTTTTTTGCGTTTTCCAACTTTACTGATGTGTTTGGAACCTGAAACGGATCCTGCATTGACCTGATTATGTAATCAACCGCTGACCTTGACAACCAAATGGTAACCACGTGCTACTATTAATAAACTACGTCCCTATGCCCTTGGATATCCAATACGATCTACGCATTTCATTCTTCTCAGTGTCACTAGCATAATGACCCTCTTCATCCGCAAGAGAATCCTCCTCTTCTTCGTCTGTGATGAAAACAGTCCGTTCATACCCAGTTCTTCGTAGCTTACGAGATTGCCGCCCAATGCCATACCGTCCTTCATCCTCGTCCTCTCCAGGTTCGACCTCGTCAAGATGCCGTTTACGGGGGATTTGATCTTCTTCTTCTTCAGTTACCCGGGCATCCCAATCAACAAAGTCACTCTTCGGCATAGACTTTGCAGCGCCATTCACGGCAATCTCTGATCGACCGCCGGCAGGTGCTACACCACAGCGAACCCCGATTCCTAGGATACCGTGCAGTACACCTCCATCATACAGTTCCTGTACAAGCCTACGATGGTTGATCGTCTAAGCAACAAGAAAGATGATTAAGTTGCAGAAATCAAATGCCAAGGAGACAGTTTTTGTTACCTCTTGTGTGACACCCATGACGCTTGATAGGATGCTGAGTTCCTCAGGCGCATCACGGTCCCTTAAATGTACCGAACGACCCGACCACCTAGCGTTTAGAATACCAGCGACAAGATAGGCAGCAGACGTCAAGATGCCATGAGCACCTGCAAATGTAGCCCGAACCTTCTGAAACGCAAACGAGCCCTTCGAGATATCGTTTGCTAGACATGACTAATGGTTCAGAGTCATGACATATACGACTGAATTGATTTAGACTCACAAGGATCTGCAGGATCTTCGATAGATAACAAATCCCCCTTGTAATAGTCATACCATCCCCGCTGCCTCTTACTGAAGTAAGTCCCACCATCCCTGACCGAAATCCCCACTTCCATATAATTAAAGTAACACCCATAAAGCTCAAAAAACTCCATGAGCAGCACACCAAGGTTCCTATTCGCATCAATCTCCCCTCTTCGAATCTTCGGATGCATCTGCAAAAAACTGATAGCCAAGCAGACGATACTATAACTTCCCAATCCTCCAGAATATACCTCGTTCATGCTCCGTTGGCTCAGGAACGCCTTGGTGATCATAACGAGGCTGCGTAGCGCAAAGCTATCCTCCGAATTAGACCCATTACCATGCATGTTTTTGAGAAAGCCATTGATGATCCCGCCTGATATCATGCCGTTTTCCTGGTTGATGCTGATATCGACGTTGAACCGTCCATGCGTCGTAACGAACTTGACGATTGGGACTTTTGCTTTCGCAATGATAGACACCCTTTCCGTGATTCGCGCGCGCTTGATAGCGTTTGCGAGAGCATGCAGAACTGTGACTTTGTTGCTATAAGCCATAGATTGGGACAGAACCACAAGATCAATGTCTCTGCCAGGAAATGACAGAGCGTAAGACAAACGAAATAGATCC
This sequence comes from Calocybe cyanea, assembly GCA_018851305.1. Taxonomy (NCBI): domain Eukaryota; kingdom Fungi; phylum Basidiomycota; class Agaricomycetes; order Agaricales; family Lyophyllaceae; genus Calocybe; species Calocybe cyanea. Next base: position 20,833 of record JABCKL010016796.1, on the reverse strand, counting down.
TAAGCCTTGAAAGTAGCTCACCCAAGAGGTAGATACAGCCTGGTCTCATAACTCCCGAACGGATGAACCGAGGCATCAGGAAAGGCTGCTACGACAGTTTTCGTGATGAGCTCAATTATCAAACCACGTATTTCATGCTCGATTGGTGAAGGGGATATATATCTAACAAACGCTTCAACTTCCTTGTGTAGTCTATGCCCCAGAAATCAGATAAAAAGAACGATAGATACAGGTCATTGATCACGCACATTTCAGCAACATGACGACTCCGACCCCAATCTATCCCAACCAACCACGGTGCCTTCCTCGAATGAGCGTCGATACGTTGCTTCTTGTTCGTGTATCCATCATCCAGGTCGTAATCCCTTTTGCGCCTGCCATTGGCTCGAACAACCTCAGCTCGATCGTCGCGATTCCGTTCCCGCTCCCTGCTACGACTTCTACCACCTCTATTGCGACTTCGATCCCGCCTCCACTCTCCGTCTCTAAACCTATCTCTATCCTTACCCTTGTCCCACTCCCTCTCATGACTTCGGTCCCTCTCCCTACGCTTCTCCTTGTCCCTCTCCCTTCTCTCCCTCCTACTCATCTCCTGATCTCCACTCCTCGACGGGGGAGTCTCTCTCACAGGCAACTCCTCTCTCATCTTCTCTTTTCCTTTCCCCGACTTGTTAGACTCCCGCCGCTGCCGTCGTCGTCGTGAATCATCCGCATCTCGTGTTGAAGTGAACTTTCCCTCATCTGGAACATCCCCAAACTCAAACGCTATAAACTCTTGACCATCCCGAAACATGTCACCAGCTGAAGTTCCAGCTGAAGTTCCAGCTGTAGGTGCGCTTTCTTCATCATCGTCCATTGGCATTTGCGTCGCGCGATTTCTCAATGATTCGCTCGCTTTTTTTCAAGAAATCTTAGTCGTTGTGGAGATCGATTTTTGCAGGATGGACTATATTTTGGTTTTATTGCACTCAGTGAGTGAGAATGCTGCACTCCGTAGAGGTGGGAACCAAGAACAGGAATTCGGGATCTATGAAACAAAAAAAAACATACCCCGGATTGGGTGTTGAAAAATATGCCGTTTATTTTCCCACGGACTTGATTTGATCGATTTGATCGCTCTTCCTAGCGATCAGGGCGTCCACATACACCCACAACTTGAACCATGTTAAAAAAAAATCTGCTCTCCCTCAATTGTGCATATTAGAGCAACGCAATAAGAAATACAGACACGAGGTTTGAATAAACAAGTGGTGCAAAAAAAATGAAGGAAAAAGTGGATAAATATTACTTGGGGAATGTTCGAGTTGATAGAAGGCGGGCTTGACATGTCAGGGTGATAGAAGAGAGATAGCTAAAAACCTATCACATTTAATATTGCTGCAAATTTCAAACGTGCAAAAAATACCCCGAAAGAGTTGGTTAATGCACACTCGCTGCCGACGGGAAGAGGTGGCACATGGGCCTAGCCACAGTTTGATTATCATTTTGTCGATTCATTTTTCGCTCACGCGGCGTACGTTTAATTTCTGAATGCTACATTGCTTCACAAAAAAGTCTGAAAAGAAAAGTTGAATATTATCCTAATGGGAAGAGGATAACTACCCGCAACGCTGCGGTGGCTCTCGCAATAGTTGCGTGCAATCAAGAATCTTTTGGCACTGTCGTTTGAACCCATGCTCAGACGCGATCGTGAAAATTGGTAAGGTATATGACTACAATTCTACAGAGTCCAAGAACCTCTCCAGATGAAATCCTAGAAATGGTATATAGATGTCATGGGTATCAGCCCTTCAGCTCACCAGCACCCCATCCCTCTGTATATGTCCCATCCGCAAAGGCGTCGCCATAGCGGGAAATACCCGTGCGCTGCCCAAAGGCTTCCTCAGTGTCAATGATAGAGGACTCGATCAATCTGACAATGGTTTCCAATGTGGCATCAGGGCCGAGATCGAATTTTACAGAATTGATATGCCTGTCGATCTCGAAACGCAGAGTCTGCTTGGCATTCGACGTGAGATAGCTGTTTGCTGCAGCTTTAATATGGCGTATTGAGAGTGGGCGACCTTCGTTCAAAAGCATCTGGAACCAGAAGACGTTTTGCAAAACTAATGTGAGATCAATGATGTATTCCATGAGATGTCGTAGCGCATCCGTTCTGGAAAGATGGTAAGCAAGAGGATGTCGGAGGTTGTATCAAGCAGACAGGATTACGTTTGTTGGTAAACGTCAAAGACCCACTTGCCTAAAACAAAAGCAGCGGCAATTGGAAGGACGATTGGATATAAGGGTGCTGTCAGTTCGCCAGCAAATCTGGCTACGCCGGCTAAAAGAGATACACTAGCAGCTCTGGATAGGTTTTAGTGAGCTGCCGGCTTATAAGCGAAGATGACTTGCAAGTTCCTCTTCAAATCAGGGGGCTCTGCATGTTGTGCGGATATATTAGACATCAGAGCTTTGAATTCTTCACTGGATATGTACTATTGATGCGTAATTCAATTCAATCCAGATTTGCCTTTTGTGAAAGGTACGAACATTATGGGGATCATTGAATTGCCAGACCGCGATGATATCGGCGTGGATTACGTTTAGACATTCCCTCATGGTTTTCTTGCGGAATTGTAAGCTAGTAGCCAAGCGTGCCCAGTACTCTAGCGTATATTATCAAATTGGCCAAGCTCGCTAGACAAGTGACGTACTCTTCCTGCCCACGGCAATCGACGCCTGAATATTCACTCGAGGACTAACCCTCTGAGCCATGGCAGTGACTATAGCGGCATCCGCAAAGCATTCCCGTACGTGATCATAAGTAAGCTGTATGAGTTCAGCCAGACGCGCTTCATGCGTTGTTTCCGCTGCAGTTAATGGTCTCTTAGGTTGTTAGACATTGTAAATGCACGATTTAACGTACACGAGACTGCAATCCAAGGCACTTTATTCCCAACAAGCTCTTCAAATGGATCTATGCACAGTTCCTGCAGGTTAGCTCCGACTTTCTCCTCAACGACCTTGGCAAATTCATCTTCATTGAAGCCTTTATTATGTGATGGTCTGAGCATCCGTCTCAGGCGCCGCACCAGACGATCGTATTTGGTGAAAACAGCGATTACGGGAACTAGAAAAACCAAACTTGTTATTGTCCGTGAATCGCTGAAATTGCCGGTCCTACCATCTCCGAGTTTGCCATCGACCTTTAGCTTCAAGAAGTCTTCAATGCCGGTTTCCAGTAAGCGACCACCGTCAATGGGAATATCCATGCATAACCTACAGAAGACTGTGGTTAGATATTAGCAGGTCTACACAGTAAAACCTACCTACCAGATAGCATGGAGCTTGTTCTTCAGAAGAGGTGCCTTATTGCGTTCGATGACGAAATGACGGACTGTCTTGACATTAAGGTCATCCCCGTGCTCAAAACCCTTACTATCATGGAGAATAAAGTGGGGATTATCTTTGGACAAAATCTCCTTGTGGATGTCTGCGTAGCCAACTTTATTGTGAGCTACAATCTATCAGGCATTTCAGTTATATAATGTAACGGACTCTAAGCATGAGTTACCGCATCATCAACTCCAAAGGTCTTATTAATCAAACGAGATTTTCCAACACCTGTCTTCACTCCGAACTTCAATTAAAATGGAGTCTAAGATGCAGAAAGATCTAACCTTTCCCATGACTAAGATTCTGAACCTATTACGATATAGCGCATAGAACTAGCAGACGAGGAATGTGTGTCCTTACCGAGGGCAATCGCGCAAAATACTATCTGTAGTTGGCGTAAGTCTGCCTTCATTCGATTTCGACGAAACGAATTCAGGAGATGATTCAGGAACATTGTCTAGAATCAGTTTGAACCCCTAGACCACGTTCGATACCCTTTCACTGATGACACAGCATGTCAAAACTTACACGAGGCGTATCGTTAGTTAACCCAACGATAATGGTTAATTTTGTATCGTCTCTCCGCCATTCTAGGAAACAAAAGTCAGAATGGATATCAACTACTAAGTACAGAATGAGTTAGGACTCGGACCTTTCCTCCTTCCACCTCGGTGCTGAATAGCCCGAAGCTCTTCGGCATATATCTTGAATTCGTGGTCTTTCCAGGAACTCTTCAACAAAGTCTTGTAACGAAGGCGGGCGGTGATATGCAACGAAACTACAGCCACGCTGATCAATAGGTGAGAATATGGATAGCTATAAGTAAAAGTGGCGTAGTTCACCGTGGAGGCTCCAAGCAAACTCTTGCTTGGCTATTTCCTGTTTGCTCGAGCTGCGCCATGACGTCGGTACCGTCGATGGAAACATCGATAGACTGAACCCATTTACTCGACCGATCCCGGAGTTCCACAGTAACATCTTTACAAAAATAATCATGAGGGCTGAATCGACGATACGTTGAACGGACACCTTGCCTGATATATGAAGAGTAGAGAACTCAGTATCGAGTGTCATGGGCACGGCGTAGGAGAACTTTTGGCTATGAGTAAACAGTCCATGAGAGGTAATATATAAAGGGGCGCACGTGCGAGCACAGGCCTTGACAGACCGTGACATGCTATGTTCCCTTTGAAAGGTACAATGGACAACGAGTGGCAGTCCTTTGCTCCGATTGTACACAGATCGGAGCAATAGCACCAAAATAAAGGACTCAAAGGATTGCTCATGTCTGGAGAGGCACGTCCGAGAGCGATCAAGCATTTATGCCACTCGTTAAAAGAATTTATCACAACAATGAATACCAACACTATCCATGGAAAAACCTAACGGGTTTGTGGCTTGACCACAATTGATGTCAGCTGTCAGATAGATTGTGGTTGCTTCTTCAACAACTCGTAGTGTACTGTCGCTGGCTTCTAGTACACAACTTCTTGCCTGATTAGCGCCCTCGGCCCCTGAGGTGTGTCAGTCTCAGTAACAAGCCTAAAGGGTGCCTTCGGAAGACTTCTGTATTTATATGGCTGTGCCCGACTCCTTGAATTCGGAGATTGAACGATCAATGTAGTATTATGCCTTCTTCAATCAAGTGGTCGTCAAAGTCTGAGGCTAGTTGGGTAGTGGAGAAGTAGAACGAGTTCAAAATTCAAACATGTTTGGTGTCAGAGCAAATCGATTGATATATTTGTTATAATGTTACATCGCAAACCTTGTCTAAACATTGTAAATTACTCGATCATATCATAGACACCAGGATCCGGGTATGGGGGTATACTGAGGAATGGTTTCTGCCTTCAACTCTGACCTGCATCCCATTCTTCTGCGTATGTTTCTTCTGCGAACACGTCGCCATAGCGGGAAATATCCATTCGTTGTCCGAAGGCTTCTTCAGTATCAATAGTAGAAGACTCAATCAGTCTGATGATAGTTTCCAATGTGGTATCTGGACCGAGATTGAACTTTATAGTGTGGATATGCTTGTCTATCTCGAAACGTAAAGTTTGCCTTGCGTTCGACGCGAGATAGCTATTCGCCGCAGCTTTGATATGCCTTCTTGAGAGAGGGCGACCTGAGCTCAGGAGTGCTTGAAGCCAGAAAACGTTTTGCAAAACTAGGGTGAGATCAATGATGTACTCCATGAGATGCCGTAGAGCGTCAGTCCTAAAACCCGGTTGGTCAGCGAAGATACTTGGGCTGCATTAAGCAGACGAGATTACGTTTGCTGATAGACGTCATATGCCCACTTGCCCAGAACAACTGTAGCAGCGATGGGAAGAACAATAGGGCATAAAGGTCCAGCTAGAGCACCGACGATTCCAGCGATACCAGCCAGAAGAGAGACACTGGCAGCTCTGAATAGACTTGAGTAAATTGCCTGGCAAGAGTTAACAGCGTTCGCGACTTACAGGTTTCTCTTCATATCAGGCGGGGACTCTGGTTGGCCTGATTGTTGAGGAGATAAATTAGATATCAAGGCTTTGAATTCTTTGCTGGATAGATACTAAGGATAAATCCGAGTCAGTCAGTCTTCTTTGTAAGTGAAGTAACAGACATTGTGGGGATCATTGAATCGCCAGACTGCGATGATATCCGCATGGATTACATCTAAACACTCCTTCATGGTCTTCTTGCGGAAATGTACGCTAGTCGCCAATCGTTCCCAATACTCTGGCGCACATCGTCAAATCAGCTTTGTTTGTTCGACGAACGACGTACTCCTCCTGCCCACACTAAAGATATTTGAATTGAGCATAGTCCATCAGTGGGCAGACACGACTCACGCGATAGATGCTTGGATGTTAACTCGAGGACTAACTCTTTGAGCCATGGCGGTAACCACAGCGGCATCAGCAAAGTGTTCTCGTACATGATCAAAAGTGAGTTGTATCAGCTCAGCTAAGCGCGGTTCGTGTGAGGGTTCGGCTAATGCCAAGGATGACTTAGATTATAATGGCTGAAATTGGGTGTTGTTGAACGTACACGAGACAGCAATCCAAGGTATTTTTTTGCCGACAAACTCTTCAAACGGACCAACGCATAATTCCTGCATACTCGCTTTAACTTTCTCCTGAAGTAGCTGGTCAAATTCGTCTTTAGGGAGACCTTCGCTATGTGATGATCTGAGCGCCCGCTTGAGCTTGAGCACCAGGCGATCGTATTTTGTGAAGATGGCGATAACAGGGACTGGAAAAGGTATTGTCGGTTCTGTTGATGACACGGTTCGGTGAACTCACCATGACCCAGTTTATCATGCACTTTAAGCTTCAAGAAATCCTCAATACCGCTTTCAAGTAAGCGGCCACCGTTAGTAGGGATATCCATGCATAACCTGAAGGTATTGATGCTTGGACACCACCCAAAGATCGTACAGAGCAAATGCACCTACCAGATAGCATGGAGCTTGTCTTTGAGCAAGGGTGCCTGACCGCGTTCGGTGACAAATCGATGCACTGCTTTGACATTAAGGTCGTCCCCGTGCTCAAATCCCTTACTATCGTGAAGAATAAAGTGGGGATTATCCTTGGATAGAATCTCCTTGTCAATGTTAGCGTCGCCAACTTCGTGATGAGCTACAATCTATTGAATGCCTGAGTCGGCAAAAATGACACTTGTATAATGATGAGTTACCGCATCATCGACCCCAAAAGTTTTGTTGATCAGACGAGATTTCCCAACACCTGTCTATAATCCCGGGTATTGATCAATTTACAGCCAAGGCATGGCGAAAGTCCAACCTTTCCCATGACTAAGATTCTAAATCTATAGCATTGTGTATAAGAGCCGTGCCAATCGGGATTAGAGATTCTCACCTAGGGCAATCACGCAAAATACCCTCAGTAGTAGGTGTAAGCCTGCTTTCATCCGAAGAGGTAAATCCTGCAGATACTATTGAAGCGTTTCCTGGGATCAGTGGAGCATCCTGGACAAAGTTAAACACCATTTTGCTTGAAGTACGACATTGTAGAGACATACGCTAGGTGCTTGATTGGTCAACCCAACGACGACACTTAGTTTGGCGTCGTCCCTCCTCCATTCTGACAAATGGAGGTCAAATGCATATTGATGGTTGGGTGATTGATCGTACCTTTCCTACCACCAGAGCGATGCTGAACGGCCCTAAGTTCTTCTGCTTGGATCTTGAACTCGTGGTCTTTCCAGGCACTCTTCAGAAAATTCTTGTAACGAAGACGGGCGGTGACTTGTAAAGACACCACAGCCACCCTAATCAAAAACGAGGAGTCATTATGAGAGCGATAAGCAATGCTATGACCAAGCTTACCGCGGGGGTTTAAAGCGAACTTTTGCTTGCCGAGCAGTTTCAGTGCTTCCCATCCGCTCGAACTCACCCACAGCATTGATTTCGTCAATGCAGATGTCAATAGACTGTACCCATTTGTTCGAACGCTCCGAGAGTTGAATAGTAACATCTTGCACAAAATTTTGAGCAGCTGTACTTGACACGTTGAGTAGGTACAATACCAGATATCTGGAGAGTAGAGAATTCAGTGTCGAGTTTCATGGACGAGGTGTAGGAGACTTTCATGTCTCGATATACCTGGTTTATAAGGTATGGGGGTATTCAGGGACGCACGTGCGAAAGGCTGTTCCTGGAAGCCGGTCTTACTCGAAAAGTTACAATGTTACGTTACAGATATCTGTCTTGTGCACTAAATATGATCAATCAGAATAGGTCGCGTGCAAGCCGAATCAAGTCGTGAGCGTGTGAGCATATACTGTAGATCTAGGTGGTTCTTAATTAATGCTGTGCAGCTGCGGCCCAGTTGACGCCTATCCTGAAATATGCCCCAAGATATTTCTTCTATTTGCTCATTGCAACTCGCTAACTCCGAGCAATCCTCAGCGAAGGAAGTGTGCTTACAGTACCAATGTCTAGACCTCGGCCGATGCTGACTTCGCGATAATGCGATTATATATTATTGACCTTTGAGTATCAACTTCGCTTCTATACAGTGAGTAAGTGCTTGACTCATTTTACGTCTGATGACAAGGCGCTGAAATTCTGATTTGCACGGGAAGCTGCACCAAAAGAATCAAGCTGAATTTGGTTGCGTCACAACCATAAGATAAGCACGTACTTTGGCGCGAGTAGTCGTTACAGTAGCGAATGTGAGTGAGGCAGTGGCCTGCCTGTATGAAGTCAAAGACAACATAATAGGACTTGGTTGAAATATAGTCTACGTCGTTTGTAAATGAAAATGATCGGGCTTTATCAATTATTACTCAATATATTCTCACACATACAAAACATCCACCATGCCTTGCCTCTGTTGGTCTAAAATGATGTCGAAGTCTCGTTCTTGCAAACTGTTTACGTCAGAAGGCTCACTTATATGATTACCCAGATGATAACTGCCCAAATGGCTTAGTAGGTTCAGGGCTGACAATCATGGGCACTGCTGGCAATACCCCTCTCTGATTACTATTCTAGATGAGGGATCATAATCAGAGGTGAAAGTAGATCCATACATTTCTGTATATAATTAACGTTCGAGCCCATCAGGACACGGGTCATCCAAGCTCCAGCAACTAAGATTCGATTCTAGCGCTGAGTGAGCCTAGAAGAAAGGCTTGCGAATAATATTGTCTACTACTCATACGTGATCCTGAGAGATCTGTAAATGTCATCGCAAACTCACGCGCTTGCTTCGATTGCATTCCCACAAGCTTCTTGTCTATTCAGCTTTTCCGTTATGAAGATCTCCGTTCTTTTCTCAAGTATATCGCTTGCACTCACAGCCCTTGTGACGACTGTTTTGGCACAGACGTCGGAGGATGCCATGGAGGACATTGTCACCAAAGCCAAGGCCGGTATGTATCCACAGCTTGTCTACTCGAGGCCATCCCGACGTACAATGTTTTGGAAGATAACATCGATCTCACCGTTCTCGACTTTCTGGATGATGCCTTGACAGAAATTGCCGCTACATACGACGCACCCTCAGTCTCGTCTTGTGGCTCCAATTGCTCAAGTGCTGCTTCGCAACAAGTTGCAACAATAGTAGATGTGCATAGTATGATCCATTCTACCAGAGTCTCATTTATAGCTAAATTGATGCGTTTACGCCCAAGCCCACATTCTGCCGTCATGGTATAGGAAGCTGGTTCCCATTATAGCCGGGAATCCAACTCCTGCTTGGGACATTAATGGCTACTTGTCCTTTATGGCCTCTGAGGGTGTTGCACGCTCAATCTTTTCTTTTTCGTCACCCGGTGCCAACATATTTAAAGGATCCAAACCGCGCACTGTCGCGCTCGCGAGGTTGATGAATGAGCAGTCTGCTGCCTTTTGCCGAGCCCATCCCAAGAAGCTTGACTTTTTCGCCACTATTCCGCTTCCCTACACAAAAGCAGCCATCACTGAGGCTAAGCATGCCATAAACGTTCTTGGTGCCGCAGGTATAATCCTTCTAACAAATTTTGAGGGTTTGTACCTAGGAAACGCAAAGTTCCGTCCTTTCTTCGACGCTATCAACAACATGGGTGAAAATCAGATCATTTTCATTCACCCCACTACACCTTATCTTCACATCAACGGTAAATTTGTGGAAGCCAATCCTACGGTATATCCAACTGGTAATATCGAATTTGTGTGAGCCATTCACCGATGTCCATGCTTGCTCTATCTCTAATTTGGCACAGCTTCGACACAGCGCGAGCCCTTATTGATCTTACCCTGACGCAAACAATTCACAATTTCACCAATCTGCACTTCATCATTCCTCACGGTTTGTCTCATAAGTTGCAGCTTACACAAAAAGCTATGCCAACCTGATCTGGTAGTTGGAGGTACTTTTCCTGCTACTATCGATCGCGCCTTCCTATCCGTTCCTGCCATCTATGATTCGTCTCTAAACATCTACAGGACTCGGTAGAAGTGCCCTCATTCTATTCAAAGAATGACTTCTGACTCCTTTTCTTCGCAGTTTCTGGTGGGATTCAGCAGGCCCGACCTACTTACATCAAGTCTCCGGATTGTTAGGGTATAATATTCCAAAGTCTCAGCTTCTCTTTGGCTCTGTAAAGTATCAAACAATAATCGACTATAACGTCACTAACGTTTCGATGGCTAGGACTTTCCTTTTCTGCCTCCGTTCCTTCAAGAGCTGGATCTTGAAGCGATCCAAAATTCCACATTGCTAACGCCTGCGGAAAAAATTGCTCTGTTTGCAACAAATGCGCAAGCGCTCTTTGGGTCCAAGATTGATTTATGAAATTTAGATTACAGGGGATATGCCATACTAGTATTTACGGGGGGGTCTCGTTGTATTTTTTCTCTCAATATTAAATGCTCGGTCAATATATATTTAATACTGCGCTACATTTCTCACAAACAGTAGCGGTTTGAGATATTTAGAGGTGTACCACCTCAGATCCCATATGAATCCACTAGTCGCATGATAGCAAAGCTGCTTCTAGGCGACAACAATGCAGGTATATGCTCCTCTGCGTAGACTTTGATCTTCCAACCTTCGCCATGCTCGTCAAGGCCCTGATCTGCCCATCTAGTGGTGGGAAGCATACTTTGTTGTGGTACCACTTCATCCTCCCCATCGGTATATCTTTCTACTGTGATCACGGATACGTCTTTTGGGAAAGTGTTGAAGTTAATTGCTGGGTGAACCATTGCTTTGACTGTCATAATTTCCCCAATCTCTTTCATCGTCCCTTGAACTTCTTCGCTCTCTACATAACGCATGTGGTGCGCAACGTCGTCCCATCCGGAAAGGATATAAACCGTGGATGCATTAGATACATCGACGAACAGGTAAACAGGGACTGAAGAGAAGCGAGTCTGCTGGATGCACCCTTTCCTGAATACAACGGAAACAGGATCTGATTGTATTGTATAGGGTGGGTGGAGCGAGATGGTCACCAATTCTGTAACAGGCATTACCGCTGCAGATGGGTGTGATAGATAGATATAAAGGTTTGGCTCGTTTTAACGGATATACTTGCTTGAGGAGAGGTTTTTCGTTACTGCGCTCAAGCAGCGGACAAGAGGATAATCCAGCTCAGCTGAGCCCAGATTGTAAGCCTCCAAACGATGCTGTGTAAGCTTTGGCAGTAGCCGCGCCAAGAAGCTTGAGAAGCGTTAAGAGGAAGTAGGAGGTTCAGTCGGACCCCCAAAGTCAAGTCATACCACAAATATTTATGAAGAGATATTTTGCTCATACTCAGCTCAGAGGATCATATTAAACGTACCAGTCTAAACATACTTGGCGTCGATAAGTATAAGAAACCTGGGCCTTTTCAGTAAGAAAATTGGGTGCAATCTCAGCAAAATCATTGTTAGCAAAAGAGTTGCGCCCATCAATGAAAGACGAGCGAATCTGTCTTTATTGGTGACTGCGTGCCGAAAAACCTCAAAACACATCTCTATCTGACGATCGAGTGTTGCGGATCATGAACATGCTTTTCAAGCTGGGTTAGCCAGGATCAAGAACTGTTCCAACTGGAGAGCTTCCGACTTTTTGCGACGACCCTTGGTGTCGTATAAGCTTCGAAGCGGAAAGAAATTCTAGTTTATTTACGCCAGGCACCGAAGATACTGATGCCAAGCTAGCTAGCAAGCTTTTCTGCGATCTTGTAGCGCTTGGTTCCGAGCGACACATGGGCGCAGAATAGGCAAAGCTAGGTAACCAGCTGCAGTGCTCGACTTTGGTCGAGTCAACTGACGAGTCGTGATGGCAGTAGGAAGAGAAGAGCATATTTCTTCGCACGCAAACAATCAGGCAACATCACGCCCGAGCCCCAGCTTTCGTTCAGACTTCGACTATCAGCCAATGCTCTCATAATTGAACATAGCATTCGCATAGCGGTATGATCTCGGTAAGATTGAACGCTCGACGTCGAAATTACGCTAATTTGGTGCCAGGCGTTCTTCATATTCAATCAGAAAGGGGAGGTGAGCTGAGCTATACGCGTGGTTTATGGAAACCAGAAGACCTAAGGGTAACACAGGTGTTGATTTCAAGACTCTACAGGACTGACTTCAAGTGCGATTCATTCCACTGCTCTGCTCATTGTGACTCATGTGTGGTTGGTTCATTGCAGACGATCAATCGCGGACGTGTTCAGAATCCAGGTCGTCTCCAATAGCGATGTCAGGTCGCCAATTATTACATTGGGCTCGACGAGTTTCTTCCACGTTCGGATCAATAATCTTTATGTTGTAGCGGTGACCAAGTCAGCCCTCGTCTCTTTCTGCACTACGCGCTCTGATGTGACTATAGAAATAACGCCAACGCGGCTCTCGTGTTCGAATTTTGCTATCGGTTCATCAATATTGCCAAGTCATACTTTGGAAAGATAGATGAGGAGTCTGTGAAGAATAATTTCGTGTTGATTTATGAACTTATTGACGGTATGTAAGACTCTGCTGCCCACTGACTAAAAATGCTTATTCGTCCTTAGAAATCAACGACTTTGGATACCCCCAGAACAGTGAAATCGACACTCTCAAATCTTATATCACAACCGAAAGTGTTATGTCGTCTGCGATTGCTGCTGTCAGGATTTCAAGTTCCAGATCTATGCACACCAACTGATAAGCTATTGCAGGAGGAGTCCTCGAAGATTACGAGTCAAGCCACAGGAGCAACCAGCTGGAGACGTGGAGACGTCAAATACAAGAAAAATGAGGCTTTCGTAGATGTTGTGGAAGTGGTCAATCTTAGCATGAGTGCAAAAGGTATTTCCTTATCATTACTTGGAGCCCCGGGAATGGCATTTATGCGAACAGGCACCGTATTACGTGCGGATGTGGATGGTCATATTCAAATGCGCGCTTATCTTTCCGGCAATCCCGAATGTAAATTTGGCCTCAATGACAAACTCGTAATCGACAAGAGCGAACGAGGCATAGGCGACGCTGTCGAGTTAGATGACTGCAGGTTCCACCAGTGTGTCCGATTGACTGACTTCGACGCAACACGGACTATTAGTTTTATACCCCCGGACGGAGAATTTGAGTTGATGAGGTGAGTCGCGAAGATAAAGTGGTCTTTTCACTCATACCCATCAGTCAAGTTTAGATATCGCTCCACTTCAAATATCAAATTGCCGCTGCGGGTTCTTGCAACGGTGAATGAGATTGGAACTACCCAAGTTTCCTATGCCATCACCGTGAAGGCCAACTTCAACAACAAACTCTCTGCCACTAACGTCGTCCTGCGCATTCCCACCCCGCTGAATACCACTACTGTGGAGTGTAAGGTCGCTAATGGCAAAGCGAAATACGTACCCGCAGAAAATGTTGTTGTTTGGAAGTGAGGCTATCCTCGGCGCTTATTTGCGATGCTTTCACAGCTCTTACGTATCCATCCCTTAGGATCCCACGGATTCAGGGTGGATCGGAATGCACTTTTTCCGGAACTGCAAGTCTCACCAGCACCACGACGCGGCAAGTGTGGGCGCGGCCACCGATCGACGTCGACTTCCAGGTCTTGATGTTCACTGCATCAGGCCTAATCGTCCGTTTCCTCAAAGTATTTGAAAAGAGCAACTACCAAAGTGTAAAATGGGTCAGATATCTCACCAAAGCGAGTGGCACTTATCAGATCAGGGTGAGTTGCAGTCGCCGCTGGCAATTGAATTGTCGTGACCCGCTTTTCATAGTTCTAAGATGCTTAGCAGTCTATTTCTGCCAAGGCTGTGTTGCAGTTGTTATCAAAAGGCTGTGTATTAGGTGCTTTAGTGTCCGGGTTCATCGCCTTTCGCGCATTCGACCGACGCATGTAGTAGCTGTATCACTTATGCTTGAGGTGAAAGAGTGAAGGAAACTTCTTAGATCACATATCTTAACATCCTTACCTCCAAGAGTTTACGGGTTTTCTGGGGGTCCTTGTCACTCTGCACCCGCGGTGATTGGATCGGATTTGGCTTGATACATACCTGCGAATAACGTGGCAAGCTTCTTTGACACATTGTGGGAATGCCTTTCTTTGAGAACGCCCACGACATCCATATCTCCACTAGCAAATTTCAAGATTTTGCGGGCAATGTTATAATCCATAACAATGCCAGTCGTGATACCAATGCTGCTGGTACAGGGGTCCGCAATTCTACTCCTGTTAACCGTGAGCCTGTGCTGAGCGTGAGTCATGAGTATTGTTGCACATACATCTTTTTAAGCGCGGAACAGAGCCCTCATACTCGAACCTCAGGAGGATATTTTACTGCAGGTCATCGCCCTTTGCACAATGATAACAAAAGTAAACACAATTTCCGCTTATTCCGGATTGCTTAGTGACCTTGCTTCGTAGACTTCGACGACCGCCAACACCATTATTTCACTGCAGTAGGAGCACAATATGATTTCATACGGGAGAGGACATCCTCAATCAGGCCGGGCTTGAATGAAAGCTATTATAACCCACGAGATATAACTGCGAACGATGGGCTGCCGACGACATCATCGGAGGTAGAGCGCCAGTATCTGAGCCCCTCTTCTTTCCCTACTCCAGCAACTGGGTCGAGAGTCCGCGCGACTACCCCTTTTACTTCTAATGATGCATTTCCACAGGCGATTAGTACAAGGTCAAGGTCCTTTGGATCTCAAATGGAACAGAGGTAAGGGACGGTAACTCCGGCGCCTTTAAGTTGACAGTTTGTGAAGAGTAGTGAACAGCGGGAATATCGTTAATCATGCAAATATCATTTTATCACACAGCAATATCAGAGATGTACGTTTGGGAGTGCTGTCAGGATAAATCGCTCATGCAGGATCGTCCGTCTAGCCTACCCCATTGATCTCAAGACTTGAGAATATTTTCACGGACGTGAGAGAATACAAGCAACTGCTAGCATGTCAAGGTCCTGCAGCTCAAAAGCTTCTAGATATATTTCAATATGTACGCACTTTGGATACTTCACTTTGACCCCACTATCTCACGTGTAATCTATGTAGATCCTTGATGTCCTCAAATCGCCGACGCCGACTTTCAAACGCGAGCTAATCGTAGCGATGCAAAGACTTGCTGCGAAGTCGGGCTCTTATCCCATGTGCTATGAGCTAGACGCCGTTACGACGGTCACTGGTCACCCACAATATTCAGGAGGTTTTGCGGATGTCTACAAGGCGGACTTGGGATGCCAGAAAGTGTGTTTGAAGGTGGTCCGGGCTGGAGGGGCGATGCGTGAAGATTTTATGAAAGTGAGTCAGGATCCGATTCAACTTCCATCGACTCATCATGGGCATATCATAGATGTTTGCCAAGGAGGCCGTTCTCTGGGGTCAGCTATCACACCCTAATCTACTGCCTTTCTACGGAATATATCGATTCCAGGATCGTTTCTCCCTGGTTTCTCCCTGGATGGAACATGGCGATATGAATCAGTATTTACGCAAACACGTATATGCAGATAGACTTCTCCTAGTAAGCAATATCATCAGCGAATATTATCGATTTAAGATAAATTTTAGGTTTTTGACATTTTGAACGGGTTGCGCTTTTTACATGGAATGGGGATCGTTCACGGTGATCTAAAGGGTGTAAGAATATTAGTCTATCTCTACGCTGGATTATCCTTTAACAAATCTTCGTTTAGCCCAATATTCTAGTGGACGGATCTGGAAGCGCTCGCTTAGCAGACTTTGGAATATCCTCGATTTCAGATCCGAATATCCTGGCATGGACGTCACATTCATCGGTAGGCTCAAAGGGGGGCTCAGCCAGATGGCAAGCCCCTGAACTGTTTAACCCGCACGATGATGAAGTCGTGCACAACACCGTTGCTACTGATGTCTATGCATGGTCTTGCGTCGTATATGAAGTAAGCTGAATCTGAAACCTCACAGGGATGTACTCTCTCTGATGAATTCATCAAAGGCTTTCACAGGCAAAATCCCATACGCTCATTTATCCCTCGAGGCGACCGTTTTACTTCGAGTTATGGCAGGCGAGAGACCCGCCAGACCACCACCTTCGGATCCTTGCTGGCAGTTTTGGGGGCTCACCGAGTATATCTGGTCTCTGATGGAGGACTGCTGGAAAACTCACCCGGCGTCTCGTCCAACGGTAGACGAGGTATTCGAGCGGTTGTTGCCCGTATTAAAGCCAGACACTCGATCTAATGAAGACGGTGGTGTTCTCTCTCCCGCGCTGTTTCGGGTTCCAGCCCATCAAAAATTGGAAGAGGGGGGCATCTCCGTCCGTAACTTGGATTCCTTGTTGGGCTATGAAAACGCCTACATGAGTGGGCTCAGAGCGGCCGATCGGTGAAGGGTAGTCTGTTCTAGCTGCAACGATTCGTTGGAGCCAATTTATTATTTTCTTGCACAGTCATCACCCCATCAGAAGAGTGACGGACCCGAGTTTTCATTCAAGGCTACGCAGATGTTTCATGGTGAAAGATCTTTGATCTATGAAAGTTTCTTAGACAGCAGCGAAAAACCTTCAGAAAGGATGAAACGTGCACGGTCCGTCCGCCCGCTGCAGCAGTGTCGTATCTCATCAAGGGCGAAGTCCGCAGCTGTGGGTCAACAGTTTCCGAAAAGGTCTTTTGGAATTGATGCTTGAAGTAGCTGCAATACTTACAAGACTGAAGATCAAGCAGGTCCACTTACGGCTGCTGAGATGTATGCTGGCAGTAGTTTACTCGATCCTTTGTAGGTGGGCTTTATCAATATGCAGAGCATCAAATCGGCTTCTGCACGGACACTTGCGTGGAAGGCAAGTTGTAGGCCAGGTAGGCAGAGGCATTCGGACCAGGCGATTCTATGTGTGCTTAACGTCGCGACACCTTCAGATTTGTTTACAAGAATACTGAGCTAAATGCGGTATCTAATCTCGTTACGCTAGCGTGCATGATGTGTTCTCCCCCTTCGAGCCCACCATCTTCATGCTAGCCATTCTGTCACGCATCGAAACCCCACGACCAGGTGGTAGCTACACGGCAGGAGAATCAAATCGGGGCTATCGAATCTAAGCGGACCCCATAATAACCTCGTGGGTGTGCTGATACGCAAAGCACGTCGTTATTGGAAGCGATAACAGCCAGAGACACGATGGTCCGCCAGGCGTGGTGGGAAAAACCTCATGGCCGAGCGCCGAGCGCTGAGATTTGCGGTCTCCTCTGCAACGGAGACTCCCATGTATGGTCAGCATTCCAGCTCATGGTCACAGCCCGCTAGATAGTTCCTATCTCCAAGTATCGATGTCCTAGATCATACCTCGACTATGCCCCGAAGGCTTATGTTCTAGTCACTCAGAGCCTTCGCCTCCAGGGTGTAGGACAAGGTCCTAATAATGAGAGTGTTCTCTTCTATTATGCAATACAATGCTCATAAAACATTCCATCGATCGTCTAATAAATCACAGTGACAACATCCATCAATGCTACCAAATTTAGCAACTCGGCCGTTTAACGTTTACATAACATTTATCATTCAACCCGGAATCTCAGGCCTCTCAGGGTTATGCTGCCACTGGCCATGTGCGACTGCTGGTTGCATATAAATAAGGACCAGTCGTCAGGTAATACTTCAACTTATCATGCCTCGCCTTGAGAATGTACCTCCTAATTATATTTCCTCCAGTAGCTGTCAGGGCACTGTCGAAAATATCAATGTTGACAACAAGACCTATCAGTGTTGCCACAGCGGAGCACAGCACCTGATCTCTCAAGGCCATCAGATTGTACGATTTCTTCATGTTCTCTGGCTTTTCTAAACCCACCATCTGTAGCGAAATGGGGCCCAGTCCTCGAGAGGACATCCTACCTCAGCACAACATCCCTTACACTCCGGAAACCAGCGCAATGTTCAGCGTTATTCTGAAATACTCATCAGTGACCCCTCCCTAGATTTTGAAAAAGCTCAATCCCCTGGCGCGCGCATGTCCACTACTCAAATTCGTTATGTTCTAGAACTACCCGCAACTCATACCCCAAGAAGTCTCATGGGCCCACATGTAGTTGAAGAGGTTGCAGCACCGCGGCAGACACGAGGAACCGCTTCGGTGCCTAGAATCAAGCCCTCGTTGAATGACGACCAATTCTTAGGGGTTGTTGGTCTTCCCTCAGGATCCGTCTCGACTCATAAAGATTTCGAGCCCCTCGGAGCATTTAACGAGTGCGAACAAAGGTGAGGGACAGCGTTCTTCACTGTTAATCCCACAGTGCGTGAAATACAGATAGCTTGACAACCGTCATCAATCTTCCAAAGCAAATCATGTCGTCTGGACATATGGCGGAGGTGCGTGTTTCGAAGCCGGTCAATACGGTGACTCATGGACGCCCAAAAAGCTTGGACCCCTTATCGCGAGGCTCGAAAATCTTTTCTCCGACGCTGAAGAATATAAACGGCTGCTAGCTCTAGCATTTCAGGGTTCTGTTGCGCGGAAGGTTCTCGATATTTTTCAATATGTACGTTTCTTTGTTAGCATCTGCGTCGACCATTAACGATCGTCAACGCATACAGGTCCTGAATGCGGCCGAAGCCCTGAATTCAGGATTACACCATGACCTAATTGATACGATACAGAGGCTTGCTCAACGGTCACACTATCATCCCTTGTGCTATGGGTTGAACATCCTTGCACCCCCCACACATCATCTTGGGAAGCCGGGGGATTTAGCGGATATTTACATAGCCGATTATCAGGGTCAGAAATTGTGCCTGAAGGTCATCCGATTTGGCTTGGCAAGCCGTGTCATGGAATTTGCCAAGGTTAGCAAAATTACAATCTGTTCTATGGCTCGGCTAAGACACGCACTTCCTAGACGTTTTCTCAGGAGGCCGTGATTTTTACTCAACTGTCACATCCTAACCTCCTTCCGTTTTACGGGATCCATTTTTTCGATAATCGCTTATCCCTGGTCTCACCTTGGATGAAACATGGCAACATCAACGAGTATCTCCGCGATTATACTCATGCAGATCGGCTTCGGCTAGTAAGTGACGTATTTATTACCAAATTCTGTGTATGACGATTATGTACTAGGTATTCGACGTCGTTGAAGGGCTGAATTTCTTGCACGAGGCTGGGATTATGCACGGGAATCTCAAAGTGGTAAATGCAATGATTCTCCCAGACGTGAATGATCAATCATTGATAACTTGTTTCTAGTCGAACATTCTGGTTGATGGGTCCGGAAGAGCTCGTTTAACAGATTTCGAATTGTCTTCAGCTTTAGACCCTAGAATACTGGCTGAAGTGTCGAAAAAGAAGCCGATCGTGTGTCGATCCCTAGCGCCGGAGCTCTTCGATGTCGAAAATGTGGTATACACCATCGCTAGCGACGTCTACGCTTGGTCCTTGGTGGTATACGAGGTAAATCAATCAACATGACTTCAGCAAGCTTTTGATTCTTATGATGGCATACTAAGGTTTTTACGGGGAAGGCCCCCTTTGCTCATCTGTCACGCGATGTTACTTTTTTATGCCAAGTTAAGAACGGAGAGAGACCCCGTAGGCCACTAGCTTCCAGTCCTTGCTGGAAGTCGTGGGGACTTACTGAGGAGGTATGGTCTCTCATGGGGGACTGTTGGATGGACGAGCCTACAGCTCGTCCTGTGGCAGCTATAGCAATTGAGAGATTGCGGCCTATGTTGAAGCCAGACGTTCGGCCTCAGAAAAGTGGTGTCCGTTCCTCTGCATCGATCTGTCGTGCGGCCCGTAACAATTGGAAAGACGAAGAAATCACTCCTCAGTACCTGGATTTGTTACTGGCCACCAAGTCACCCACATAAATGGGCTCTTATTAGGCTGGTAAGCGAGGGCTGTTACCGATGCAGCAACTACAGGCATGCACAAAACTTTTGTATATGGCTAGTTTGTTAACTCTCAATTCGTGCTCGTCTGTTATGTTTGTCGAGCTCTTCATACGTTTATCCTCAGAAATCAGATCATATTTTGTGATTTTGCGTGTACGTGGATATATAGGTCCCGTAAGATGCCAGATCTCTGAGACAATGCGACATAGGTGAAAGGATTCCTTGGGATATCGGCTACAACGTGGGCCAGTGTCCGCCCCTATGCAACCGTCTGAGTTCGAATTATGATGCCGCCCTTGCTGGCTGTCTTGGGAACTCGCTGAAAGCACATATTCTATAATGAACGACCGCTGGAAGCTGACGCGGCAGGTTGGCCAAAGGTTGACGAAGTAATCAAGTGTGTGAAGCATATCGATATTAAAGCTGCCAGACATTCGATCGAGTGAAGCTTCTCATCCGTATTGTTCCGGATTCCAGACCGGAAACCAGTTATATCTCCATCTGCACCAGGCTCCTAAAACCATATGCCGCGACCTGCGCTCATGAGGCTGTGATTATCTTATCACCTACGGCACTTTTTCCACTTAGTCAGCGGAGATATCATTGATCCCAACATCCAACAACGCTCGAAACTATGAGATCAATGATATCTCCGCTGAC
>JABCKL010016795.1:13767-40120 GCA_018851305.1 Calocybe cyanea | reverse complement strand
TCCGGTGCTGGGCCAATCGACATTGGCAATGGGCGACTATCCCAACACTCGTCCAGATGTCGCTCCTCCGGCTTCACTGACTCAGACTGAGCCATCACCCCAGATACCAACAAACTCCAATCTAGGCACAAGCCGTAGAATCCGTAAGGCGGATCGCCCTCAAAACGGGTTATACTTCGAGCGAACAGTACTGGTACGCCCTATCAAGTCTGATAGAGTAATCTCATAAGTTTATTTAATGGTATCATCTAGAACGGTGAAAAGCAGAAGCGTGAGTATGTATGCAAACAATGTGAAGCTCCTTTCGTATCACCAAGGAATGTGTCTCGCCACCATAGGGTTCGTCTATTTAGCTCGACTTAACTCTGTAAGCGCAAACAAAGATAATTTCTAGAGTAAACATTCAGGGAAGAGGGAGTTCAAATGCACGATGTCTCACTGTGAATTTGCTACTATCCGAAAAGTGGATAGAGACCAGCATGCTAATCGCCCATCACATGAGGGATGGTTCTGGAAAAATGTTGGTAGTCCCGACGAGCCTCGTTATGTTAGGCGATCCCTTGCACACAGCAGACTTCGAATTGGTGATCACCAATTCATAGACTTTGTCACCAAGCATGTGCCAGGCTCCTAAAACCATATGCCACAACCTGCGCTCGTCCGTGGGTCGTTATCTTATCACCTGCGGTGTTGTTTGGTAAACCAAACAAAGTAATCTAATGACCCGCGAGCGGCTGGCACTTTTTCCACTTAGTCAGCGGAGATATCATTGATCCCAACATCTGACAACAGTCAAAACTAAGATATTATCTTATTTACATTTATTTATTGGCTTGAATCAATTAGCATAGCCTTCCTCCACCTGTCAAGTAGTCCTAAGGTGAAGTCTTTGGCCATGCAAAAATTAAGAAATGCTACATAAATGCAATGGAACAGATTTTCCAGAGATTTATTGTATATGAGTTGACAAAACTCAGAATTGCTGCTCTTGTTGTATCCATAACTTAGAACTGCATATGAGTCAATGGGTTTGGTTAAATTGAATCAAATTTTTGTAATACACTGGATAATTAGAGTGTAAAAAAAGATTAGTAGTCTCTCATCGCAGAGTAGTGCAACATAATGTCAATGGCATGAGTTGTAATCTACAAAGGGAAGTGCGTTGCGCAATAAATAAATATAAATAAGATGATATTTTAGTTTCGAGAGTTGTCGGATGTTGGGATCAATGATATCTCCGCTGACTAAGTGGAAAAAGTGCCAGCCGCTCGCTGCGCTCGTTGGGTCGTTAGATTACTTTGTTTGGTTTACCAAACAACACCGCAGGTGATAAGATAACGACCCACGGACGAGCGAGCCTGTGGTCGACCATAAGACATGCAAGAGCTTTCGCTGCGCTGTTGGGCCCGATAAAATCAGTCGTAGTCTTTGAGCTGACCTATAGCACTGTATGCTCTTAGTGCTTGATGTAGCGCATACGTCATGATTCGAGAGCGTTCTGAACGCCCATGTTATCTAGCCTGCAATGGCCCCTAATTTAAACTCAAGCAAAAGGAATCGAAAGTGTGCAGAAGCGAAGACGGTCGAGCCGCAAGCACGCCACCACGAGTCGTCATCTGCCAACGTGAGTGTTTTTCATACCAAAGACACCATGTAAATACTACAGGGGGCATAGTATCAATACAATTCTCGCATGCTTTGAAAAAAAAAAAAAATATCGATATAATCAAAAAATCGGTCTGGTGGCGGAGCACACGGTCTCGCCCGCATCTATATTAGATGGCCACTAATTACGCGTATCTCCATAGGCACAGATGTGTGACATATAAAGTCGACTCCCAAATTCCATTCCAGCAAGTTTTAGTCCTGAACAACTCAGCTGGTCTGATATTCTCCTTCGTCATGAAATACTACCTCATCCTCGCTTTTCTCATTGATGCTACTGTTCAGGTGGCTGCCGCGCCTGTTTTATACAGCGATGGCCGTCAAAACATGCCAAGCTCTCAGTCCCAGCAGCCGTCCAACCCATATAGCTTTCTGACGCCCATGCGAAACGGCAATCAGATGGCTTCTGCACCCAGTTCATACGGCAATCTTCCCTACGCAGGGCCTCACGCAGTCGCTACACCTACCTCATTTGCCGAGAACCCCTATGCTTCCCAGTTTGACAGTGCTCGAAATATGCCTAGCTCTCAGTTCCGGGGGTTGTTTAATCAACATAGGTTTCTGATGCCCAGGCGGCCCATGTATCAACACGATGGCAACCAGGCGGCTGCTGCACCTGGCTTATATGGCAATCCTCCCAACGCGGCGCTCCACCCGACCACTATAGCTACCCCATCCGCTAACGTTGCTAACTTCCAGCCACACCAGCCGTCCAGCGCCTCTGGCTTTATGACACCGCCAATGTATCAAGACGGCAACTATTTCGACGACTATTTCGACTGGGATGCGTTCAATGCTGGCCAACAGGTGTCATCTTCGAGAGCAGATAATCGCGATTCGTCCTGGCAGTTGCCTAGCAATCCACCTTGGCCACAACAGAGAACGGACGGTGGCCAGTTACAGTACATTGACCACCATCAATCAGACATGCCGCCGCGTACCGATGAATCTTCGTCATCTGGTGTGATGATACCCCACCCGATACATCATTCATGCCACGCGTCCGCCAATGAGTGTGGCCAGGGCTTTACGCTCGGGGATCAAACCAACAAACATATTGGCCCGAATGCGCTCAGTGATCACGCCCAGGCGTCATCTTTACAAGAAGACAGTCTCGGTTCGCCTTTACCACTGTCTAGTGATCCATCTAGGTCACAACAGAGAAGGGGCGATGGCCAGTCATCTAATTCCGCTGTCCGCTTTCAACCATACACACGACCGCAAAACGGTGCATCTCCGCCATCTAGTGTAATGATGGGGCAGCTTTGTGGTCATCTGTGCGGCGTGTTTGGTTGCGGTCGGGCTTTCAGGACTGCACAGGTTCGGAATAGGCACGAAAACGAAGCTCACTTCCACATATACTCGTGCTACATGCAAGGGTGTTCTGGACTCTGCCGCTCTCTAGACGAGCTGAGAGTTCATCAACTGACTATTCATGGCCTGACACACCTATGCAAATCCTGTAGCAAGGCTTTCAAGAAAGAAAAACTACTTCGTGGTCATGTAAAGCGTAACCATTCTGGTGAGTTTTTGACCGTGCAGCTCGTGCAATTTTCTAACCTGGCAATGCGCTGACCACCCCCCCATGAGACGCATCCTCACAACTTCAGTCAGGCGTTTCTTCCCATTACCAGTCAAGTGCGAATTCGGGCCTTCAGCTAGACGCGCCATCGCATCTTCAATTGGATCTGCCTTCACGCCCCCAATTGAACCCGTCTTTGCCTACGATTGAAATTTCGTCACCTATCCAGACATCTCAGCCGTCACCAAACGAGCAACAATCCGAGACGTCAACTGACGAAAGCGACGAGAGTGATGAAAGCACCGATGATATGGATGCATTGTGCAGAGTGTGCGACCACGAGCCGTTCGCGTCAAAAGCAGCCGCGAGGAAACATGAAGAACAGGATCACGATTTGTTTTCGTGCAATGCGTGCTCTCGTAACTTCTCGGATCGACAGGCAATGTTAGATCATAAAGAACTTAAGCATGAAAAACCATTCCGGTGCGAATATCCCCGGTGCAACAAGCGTTTCGCCAATCGCTGGGGGCTGAAGAGGCACCAGTTAAAAAAATCCCATGGTACGTTTTACCTGTAGCGCGTACAATGAGCATTTCGAATTGATACTCCATCTGTTAAGACACCAACTAGGACCAAACATTCGATTTGTAAATGCGGATGTCGGAGGTAGAGTAGGCATTAGAAAATACCAAGTTTGCCTATTTACTTGGGAGTCACTCTGTCAACCTACATAATAATGATTTCATCGACGATATGCCAGTGTGTTCCAGGAGTTCCCCAAATTTCGCGCTATGGCCGATTCTGGCCTTGCCCTTGTCGTCATGGTCCCAGTTGTGAATTTATGTGCTGGTGCGAATCCGAGGCATGTAGTACAGTAATTTGCCGTGAGGAGTGATGTATGATGCATGGTTGGCGCTGTATTCCCCGCCCGGACCATACTTGACGAAGTCAACGACGGTGTGGCGATAGTCATAGAATCTGATCTACATGCACAGTGTGTGGGTCAGTCGGCGAAAAAAGGTACCCATCAATTCATTGCTCGGCCTGTTCGGCGCCAAGCAGCCACCGCTTGAGACTAAGCTGCTGTTGGTCATCTTGTCCCTTGTTGGACTCTCGTCCCTCCCCAACGACGCTGCACACGACTTGACATGTTTTATCATTATGTTCGCTCTCATGATCGCCTTAATCACTCTAATAAGAAACACCAGCTACGTCAAGCACAATCCGTCCAGCCTATCGTCCCAAGCACCTTAGCCCTCCTGGTTATTTTCGGACCTTTTTTTTTCTGCGGCTACGCGATTGCCATCCCACTCAGCAATGATAACTCTATCTACAGACGACAAGATTCATCTCCCAGGCGCGATAATGGTCAGAACCATGAAGTATCACCATCAATCTGGGTCTGTTTCTCTCCATTTCATTTGTTTCGCTGGCTTATTAGACAACAGATTCCCATCTTGATCCTGGGACTCATGATTCTAGCTGGGGCGCTAGGTGTACGTTTTAGACGGTCAATCTCAGTGTGGATAGCACAACGCCGCAGATCTGCACCGGAGACGGGAAGGGATGGTACAAGGGAATTGACTGCTGAACAACTCGCTGGAACTATTAACGAGAATGCTACATCGGGAAATACGTCTAATACTAACAGGACGAGAAGAAATCGTAGGCCCAGACGTACACCATCTCAAATATCGACAACCTCTCTCCCTGCTTATGCCAAGGAGCCTGGCGAGCAAGAACTTGTCATTTTCCGGTAAATCTAACCTTCTTTCACTATCCTTCCGACCTACTCAACTCAACGGACTTTGATAGTGGACCAGAGGATTTGGAAGATGCAGGAATGCCACAAGCGACAGTAGTTATGGAACCGCTCTCGGAAGACGGCGAAGAAACTTTGCACTCCCGAGATAATTCTCAAGTCTCGCAGTATCCGCCGCTCCCAGCTACACCTATGAACGAGCCTCTGCTACAAAGTGACGATTCTTCCGCAGATATTTCCATAGAACAACCATCGCAACCACCTGGCAACGACATGCCAAGACGGAGTCCCAGGATATCGAGCAGTCCTCAAGGCCCCAGCTCTGTCGGAGAGGACGCACCCGCCTACGATGATCAGAGAGGAGAAGTTCCTTCCTATTTTGAGGTTGTCGATCTTCAGGCAAGGGGGAATGAACCTGGAGAAGCATCTCCAGCAGCTTCTCCCACCACTCTTCCCTTACCAGACAGGCGGTCAGGCTTCAGAACTCTTTTGCACTCTCTTCCAAATAGACTATCCATGCACGGATCCTCCCATACTCCCACTGTGTCCCATCATTCCCGAACAGACTCCACTTCCGCTATGTCCTCCGAAACGCCACACGGACCAGGACGTGAAACGTCACAAAGTCGTACTTCTCATCGACCCTCTGCCTCGGGGTCGAGCTCCGTCTTCAGCTTCTCCCACTTCCGTACCTTATCCCGTCAAAAGTCCTTGAAGAACATGAACAACAACAACCTTAACAACCTCAACTCACCTTCAATGATTTCACTCGACTCCATATCCGCACCTCTGACTCACACCCTCACGCGTACAGAGTTCACGTACCCGAAATCAGGACCGACACCGGAACAGTTGAAGCTCATTTCTTCGCGAGATTCTTTCGCGAGGTTTGGAGTACCGTATGGAGCTGATGCTATTGCATTTGCGGCCTCGACTTCGAGGCAGAGTTTGGGCCTGCGCCCACCGGATTTTGATGTTTCGCCGTCGAGTCCGTCTTTTGAAAGTCTTGCGAGGCCGGAATCTGCGGCGGGACCGTCAAGGCTTCGAACGATGAGTAGTCCGAGGATTGATTCCTCTCCGACCCCATCACAGCTAACATCAGCTCCAACCGCTGATTCTCCGCCGCAGGAGCAGGAAGATCCTGTAGCAGCACCAGCGTCTAGTGCAACTTCGGCTCCTAATGTTCCTCCTGTGTCCAATGTTCTAAATACAAATACGGCAACACCTGAATCTTCCCAAGAGCCAAACCAAGATCAAGGTATCCAACCTATCAACTTTACCACGCAGACGTCTCTTGAAATAGAAACAGGCACGGGAGCAGTCGGACTGGAGGCGGACGCGAGGAGGAGGCAGAGCGTGAGACAATCGCTCTCTTATAGGGTTCCAAGCATCTTCGCTGATGATGATGGCAATGGTGGTGATGATCGACCAACAACATCTAGAGTGAGCTCGGCAGCCTCTTTTGCTACCGCGTCAGAGTCGATCCTCCCGCCTCCGGTCAACCAGTCATATCATCAACCACCCCCGAATGGCTTTGATGATGACGAAGGCGGTGATATCGTCACCCCAAGTACGCCCAAAAACAGCACAAAGCATGTATTGGAGCCGACTGATGCGACTATCAAGCAAGGTGTGACCGCTGCTGCGGCTAACTCTTCTGGATCTTCGAACTAGGCATTTGCATTGGAACAGACAATCTCAATCTGATTTTTCTTTTTCCTCTTTAATTGTTACGACTCACGACCTCTTTCTTATTTCTTATTTGGAAGGAACGATCTTATATCTAGTGGTTATATTTTCTTATACTGGAATATGCCCTTCATCTACTTCTCGAGCGTACTTAGCAAATCATCTAACTTTCAGCTTGCAACCCCCCTCTTAATGCACTTCAAGATTGGCTCCAGCTGCCATCACAGTCTAGTCACCCGCATCGCGGTGAGACTCATACATAACATAGCCTTCATCACATGCTTTAAATCACACACGTGCTTCCCGAACTCGGCGTTCCTTTATCCACCTTTAGTATGTGGGGCAACAACACAGGTGTGCCTTATATTTAGTTCCTATGTCACTTAGATGTTCGCTTGCGCTTCCAAGGAACAATACACGAGGAACTGCGCCAGGTTTGTTGAAACTGGTCTCATGCATGTACATCTATTGATCCATACACGGAGCGGGCGCGGCGGCGAGAAATTTGCCCCGATAAGGATCCGATTCCAGATACCTCCTGCATTCAGATGGACCTGGAACTCTTTTATTCTAAAGTGGGGAGTTTTCACTCTAGAGTTTCAGCGCATTCAAGCATACAGCGTACAGTGGGAATGGCCCTTAGATAAACGATCAACATTTTGATGTTATATGTGCTTAAGCTTCCGAGAATCGTTACCTCTTTCTGTATCCCTCAACGGCCGTCCGGACCTGATGACAGGGGAAGTTGCTGCTGAGTCATTCAGCGGTAGTTTTTACAATGTTTAGCTCGTGGGCAGAAATTGTCTCTAAACAAGGCAAAGGCCACCAGGGGCTCGGGTTCGGTTGATGGGCGTGGAGTACGACTGATCTATGTATCAAACGCTGGATTTTTGTGATCACCATCATATCGAACTTTAACTTATCCGAACCCGAAACGCCATCTTATGGCATGGACATATATAACGCTATGATAATTACCACAAGGCAACCTCTGCCGGCTTCTCTTGATTTTGACCTCCGCCCCATCTAATTCCCTCCTGCGCTTCAGCGCATTCGCCTTTCATTATGGAGGCCCGCAACACTCTGCCAGGAGTCTCTCCCGATGTTTTGCATCAAGAGCGTGCTTGCTTCTATGGGGCTCTCCTGACTGCCCTTGCGTATGGCGAGTGGCCCCTAACTCCTAAGAAAATTTAGATTTGCTAGCTAAATAGGACCCTCTACTAACAGGCGCTCTGGTCATGTTGTACATGCAACTCGCTCAAGTCCTTCTGGCAAGGCCTAAACGCGGCACCGATTTTTGGGCCATTATCGTCTACTCCGGTTTCTTGTTTCCATTAGCAACTGTGGCCCTCGGCGCTGTGCTCAGATTGACCGAATGGTCGTACATTGACAACAGGCTTTACGAAGGGGGTCCCACTGCTTTCTTTCGTGCACACAACTCGAACTATGTCAACGTTATCCTTCAGATTAGGTTTGACATATTCATTCTGATGATTAAAATTGCGTTTGTTGATAAGGATGTTAGCTGCACGCTCTTTCCATGGTTTGCAGATGTTTTAATGGTGGCCCGTTTGCTGGTAATCTGGAATAACAAGCGGTGGACGGTGGTATGTCCGATCTTGTTGTATTTAGCGAAAATGGGTCAGTAGTCGCTATTCCTGTGCTTAGATCAAATTTTCATCTCTGATTCTACTTCAGCCATATCCATTCCATTACTTTTGGCTCTAATACGACCTCGAACCTCTAAGTGGAGCTCCCAGGGCGAACCCTACGGCTTGGCATATCACGCACTTACAGCGGCCTTCAATCTCTATGTAACGTGCATGATTTGTCTTCGACTCTCTTTGATGCGAAGCCGACTAGAGGCTATTATGGGTAAACTACATGCCTCGTTTTACACCTCAATGATCACGATGTTCGTCGAATCGGGAGGCTTGTTTACTCTGTGGACAACAGCCTACCTTATCATACGTAGTCGCGGAAACTTTGTTCAGGACGTCTTTCTTACCCCATACGTTTTGGCAATAGTGCGTTATGAATATGTGGATCTCTCATTTCAAGTGTACTGAGAGAAAAGCTACAGGGTATCACTAGGATTCTCATTGTTCTTCGCATGGCCCAGGACCGCGCCTGGTCGAAGGAACTTGTCGCAGCGACCGAAGGCGGTGTGTTGGACTGGCAAGTGTCCTCGACGCTTAGCGTTCCACTTCACGATATCCCATCAGGCTCGGCAATGGCAAATCTCAATAATAGTAGTAAACCTTTGCCGCGAAAATTTCAGGAGGTGTAACATATTAATCGAACCGCTGGACCATGTATTGTATAACAGACGCATTTACACACTATATATTCTACTGGATATAAGTATTTATGATTATCTTGTAAGAGCTCCTGGTGCAATTGATCACAATGTGAGCCCGCCAAAGGTGCCAAACTAGTGAGCGGCGATCACCGAAATCCCTTTTTCCACTCTGGAAAGCACAAGTCGATGGAAGACGATCCTCGCATTGCTCTCAAACTATTACGGCTGCGGCTGCGTGACACTTATGAACTTATTTTGAACTATCGTCCCCATATCGTCAGACCGCCAGTCATTTATCCATGCACAACTCCCGAACTCAGGGATGAACGGTCGCCACAACAGGATAGTATACCGGGGTTCAGAAAGCTGAAAGACTCCGTAAGGATGGATCTCGACTCATTGGAAAAGGTGACCTCTTCATCTAATTATCCTTAGCTTTCTGCTTATTCGGACGTTCTCCAGTAGTTTCTCGATGATCCTGAATCATACCGTCAGCCACCTCCTTCCACTAATGCGCCGTACCTGATTGCCGTCTGGAACGAAGTTCTTTGTGCCCCTGCTCCTGTGGACGCAATTTTTAAATCTATGCCGCTGACCCGGCCGTCATCAGCCACACGTCGACAGCGTGTGGGCGGATCTAACAATGTCAAGGTCGATGTAATCACCGACAGCGGGAAAAGGTGGATACGCGTTAATACGTGAGTTAGGTTTAACTACAGCGTGTTCCTACTGACCTGAAGCCCAAGTGTCAAAAATTCACGCCTTCTTGCCGAATTCCGTGAAATTGATTCTTACCTGACAGACTCTGATGATTCTTCGTACGAACGTATGGAGTACTCGCGGCCGTCCCTTGCACAGACAGAGTTCGACAACTCTATTCTTCGAATGGGGAGATCCCTCATAGCCGCGGCAACGGCTAATCCAGTTGAGGCCACAGGCGAAATACCACAAGTGGTACTCCGCCTGACTCGATTGGATCTGTCTCCTGCGAATCAGAGTGAAAGCGACCCTCGAATGACGAGGACAGTGCAACAGCTTCAGGAAATCGGGGTTCACATCATGCTTGGAGAGCGCAAAGACGATGAATTGTCCGCATGTATACTTTCCAAGCTAGCACCACCATTCTCCCCGACATCTTCGAGACCTACGATTGATATAAATCTCGATCTTTCCGTCTTGATTGCCTTGGTTTCTGATATCACTCATGCACCCCTGCCAGCAAATGTTGAGGAAGCGAACAAGCGTTTCATACCACCTGACTCCTACCGCGAATGGAAAAAGAAAAAGAAATGTAGCAATGTTGGCGAAAGCCAGGTGTATGTCAATGAAACAGAGTGTACTGATCTAGTTGTACCAGACGATTACGAGAAGCATTCTCGAGCTTTGACAAACCAGCTACTTCAAGAGACGGAAAATGGAATACTTCAAGTAATATGCGACATCGCAGGAAAGGAAACCAGGTTCTGGACCACAGTGGAGGCTCGCGATCGTTGCCTTCGTATTATAGCCAAAATTGGTGGCCCAAGCGAGAGACGCCGAGCCCACGCACTATTTTGGACAGTCTCAACTCTTGCGCAGCAGGTTTCGTCGATCACAGAAGCGGAAGAGATTTACTGGCACGGCTCGCGATACACCCCCAAATTTATTTCCCTTTTCCCCATACATCTGCATCCGGTAACCCCAAATCTCAACCCATCACTTTTATCCGCTCCCGGTGAAGATTCCGGATGTGAGCGAGAACCACGATTTTTCAAAGCACTCGTGAGAGTCTGCGAACGGATCTTGGCCCAGGACACTGTTCCACATCGCCGTAACCTTCCATCGGATGTGATCCCTGATAATCAGCCTTCGTCAGATGCAGGCGAGATCAAGCGTGCGAATGTCACGAAAGCAAATCCGCGTTTGACTGCTCACACAGTGCAAAGTCTGTTGCGAGGTGCAGAGCGTGGGTGGACGACGTTGACTGCTAACAAGTCTAGTGTCAAGATGATCCTGAAAGAGATCGTGCTTTCTGGCGTATATGGTGGATTGGGTGTTGGAACAACTGATGGCGAAGCGAAACAAGGGTTGGATGCTGCAGCAGATGATGCCATTATCTGGATAGTCGATCCACGAAGTCTAGCGGAAGGCATGTCCAACCAGCTTTGAAAACTCGCCTCTTTTTTTATATTGTCAACCTTCATTCTAACGCTAAACATTGTATGTACATCGGAGACTTTTCCTGACACTTCCTTCCATATGTCGAGCAGCTCCTTATTTGAATTGGAAAACACTAACAATAGCGTCGTTCCAATCGTGGTCAGCTGCGTCTTCTGACAGCAGCTGGTTCCAAAATTAGCAAATGATTTTTTTGTAAGTCAGAGCACTTACAGTAGAGACAACATATGTTTGGGGTGACTCTGGATCAGGGTCTTTCCTGACCTGCCGGCACTGTTAAGTGAATTGCAGGTGAGGAAGTAGACCAAGACTTACAGTTATAGGAAGAATAGACTTGGACGGAGCAAAACCCGAACCATCTTTCGAGAACTCGATAACTGTAGTGACAGTCATGGACTCGTTGAAAGGGCCAAAACTCCAAGCCTTCAGAGATGGATTTATTTCCTGGTGCATAGGCACATTTTCGCCCTTTCCCACGAAAGTGCTCATCGCAAGGGTACGGCCAGATGAATCCTTAATGGTAACTGTCGCACGTTGACTATAGGCTGCCCGGGTGAGCTACGCGCATCGTTCATTGAATTTTATGGGTCAAACCAAGAAGTATTTCTTACCCCTGTGACAGTGCCTCGAAAACCAGGCTCAATCCTGACGGAGCTGTCGGACATTGGGATAGTTCGCTTGTGTTGAAGATTTCTGGGGGAGATGCGAGGGCTTTGCGGTTCATTAAGCAACATGGCCTTATATAGTGCCAGAGGCACAGAGCCTCATACGACCCGACTACGTCGTGATTTCATGAAGAGAATGTGAAGAACTGAGGATGATTCTAGACTCGATCCATGCTGCCAGAACTCTGGAAGGCAAATTACGAGAATCAAGAAAATCAGCGATGGGCAATGAAGCATGTTGGATTGTAGAAGCCACGCGATTTGATTCCTTGTGAAGAGAGCGGGTGCAGCCGAATTGCCGGTGAAAGTAGGGATTCTTGAAATATTAGAAACTCGTGCGAGGATCAGGACGTCTCGGGTAAGCCCCTGCATTCGAATGGTAGATCTTTCTCGATAGTCGATATTTTGACGTCGAAGCCGATGAAATGCTCGAACGTTTTCTAGAATATGTACCAAACGTTAGCATACCGAAGTGACAGCGTTTGGAGCCAATGACGGTGAAGGGGGGACAGGGCGTTAATCCGACATCGCCCACTTCTCACAGATACTTTTCATTCTTAACTGGTCATGGGCCGTTTGATTTCAGGAAGGCTGGTTGTTTTCTGTCTCGTGTATACCTGTTTGAGCATCCCACCAGATAATGGGAAGGTATCTGTCGGCCGAAATGGGAGCGTGCAAGGGGAAGATATTGCATATCCTCGTTGAATACGCCATACAGAATATGTTTGAGCAGCTAAATGCCATTTGACATCCTTGCATAACATGCTAAGCAAACAAGTGCTTAGTATTCGCGGTTTCACTGCTGTTCTTTTCGGCCCAACACCCAAAAAGACGGGGATGGATGTGCCAATTTGCACCAAAAAGGGGCTCATGACTATACCCCAACCATTTGCCTCCAGGACCAGGGTAAAGGGGGTTCGTTCAAGAGGCTCGTTCGGAGACTAAGCAGGATGCAGCGTCTGCTAGACAAGCTAAGTATGAGTATTGAGGAATGACAGTAACTGTAAAGTGCCTCGCGTCGAGAAAGGATGACTAAGCAGTCCCTCAATGTAAACGTTTAAAGCACCACCCTTCTTGCCTGGAGTGACACACGCACCGAACGATGTGAAAGATATCGCTTTGACGCAACCTTATTATGGAATGGGCTACCTTTGAGATCTGGCACAAGTAACTCGGACCTCAGGTGGTACTTGGCATTTCTTTCACCACAAGATATCTCAGACCAGCCTTCTCATGGGAATTAAAAGACGCGGAGGCATATCCCAAGTACTCTTCCAAGCTTTGTTGCCGCGATGGATTCGCCTGGGAAGACTGCTAAGCTTCACTCTAAGCGACCGACGTCTATCTAGAGGGATTGTGGCGGGCATTACACACATCACGTGAGCAATAACGGTGCCAAAAGAATTGTTGGTCAAAGCGGGTAGTGGCTTATGACTGGATGCGGAGTTTACGGACTCGGGAGTCGGAAGCGTACCCATGACAACTGGGATGCGAGATATAGAGCCAATCGCTGTATCATCAGGTTTTGAATAGCCCAGCAGGTCTGGTCTTTCTCTCAGCATGAAATTCTATCTCCTCATCTTTGCCACATTCATTCGTACAGCTACCCCAGTGACTGCTGTACCTATCTCAGCCTCAGCAAAACAATTAATCTCGGAATACAAAAGCGCAGCGGCGGCGCTTTCGAATAATGGACATAACTCTCATGTGTCGTCCTTACCGGCTGATTTTCCAGCTCTACCTCAAACGTCGGAAGATCAGGACCGTCTTCAGAGATCACCTGGCTGGAATGCGCAATCCCGACACTCAATCATCACCGACGACACGCACGGCCAGTCTTCGACCCAAAGGCCATCTATGGACGATTCACATGCCTTCTACCTGTCATATCAGCCAAACGTTCCTCAATTACCTCACTACCCTTCACCCCACGCATCTGGTTCTCGGTTCTATGACCACACGCCATATCGAGAAGAAGTTGGGTCCGAGTCGTTTCAATCACCATCTGGAGCTGCATTCCAGTTAAATCATGGAATAGGTCCTCTTATAATACCTCAATACCGCGATCACTCTTATTCAGACATGTCTCGGTCTACCCATGAATTTTCCTCATCCGATCAGACAACGCAGCAGCCACAACACCAACAACAGGACGGGTTTTCGATTTTTGAAATTACAGATGCTTCGTATGCGACGTGTACCTACGATGGATGCAACAGCGGGCATTTCGCGTCACCGTCCACCCTAAGGAGTCATTTAAAATCTAAGCATAGGCTGTTCCCGTGCAGAGAGTGCTCTCAGGTTCTCCGGGATGACAACCAATTGACATACCACTTTGAAAATAACCACTCGAAGCAGTTCCCATGCACACATCCTGGATGTAAAAAGTCTTTCATCTCCAAGGACAATTGGAGAACACATGTCAAGAGACAACATGTCAAGAGACAACATGTCAAGAACGAACATGGTACGTTGTCTCTCGTGACTTGCGCAATGAGCCTTTTGAACTAATATCCAATCTGGCTAGCCATTGGGGTATCCAAGGTGCCAAAAAAGCGGATATATTCTGGTGGGTCTTTGGTTTAGCCCGAGTGGCCATCGTTGTTCAACTCATAGGAGCGCAGGCACTTTCCACTGTACTGTCAAGGGGTGCGACAAAGGCCCTTGGGCGCGACAAGGCAAACTGCGAGAGCATGAACGAAAGGCTCACCAAATGTTCACATGCGGCCAATGTGGTAATGTCGTGCACGATGAAAATGAGTTGTTACAGCATGAAACATCTCAACATTCGAAGTCGTTCGTGTGCTCGCATTCCGGATGTTATAAATCTTTTACGACCAGCGGCAATCTGGGTCGACATGTAACTGATAAGCATGGTAGGTTGTATCTGCGTAGCTCGTGCAAAGGAGTCTTTCGAGCTGACATGTACATTTTGGCAAGAACCGCAGAAGTACGAGGAACATATTCTATAGATGTTCTGAAAGCGTCGCACGCTGAAAGGTCTCGGGCACCCTATCGACTTTGGAGTCACCACACAATGATGTTGCAGCATAAGATGCAGCTAATGATGATGCGTCCCCGTGGTTTCAACCCTGTAACCTTTTTTTCCATCCTGAACGTCATGATCGTTTGAATAGTTATAAGAATAGTTATAAGCGAAGCGATCTATAAATAGAAAAGCACCAGGGCGGTGAATCTACGGCTGCCTGTGGCGCGTTATGTCCTTGATGTGAGCTATCTTTAAAGTGACTTGTACCGTAAACCTTTGTAAACTCCCGTTTACGCAAGTATACCTGAACTAGTGATATTGGCTGTATATTCCTCTAGCGAATGGCAGACTAAGTATGGATGAACATAGCCGCGCGCCTTTGATCTCAGCGGGTAGCGGATCTCGAAGGCCTCTAATTACAGGATGTGTTGCAACTTGTTTTGCCCGTAGATACAGAAATGCTATAAGCTAGCCCACAATTCGACTTTTTTCTTTATCTATCTCCTGCATGCTCGCTCTCATCATGAGACGTAATCTCTTCACCCTTACTATTTCTGCTCGTGCTATTGCCCCTGTGACCACCGCGCCTGTCTCAAACGGCAATTCTCTGGAGGCGGTTAGCTCTCATGCACCGCTCAGTGCGGCTGCTCAATCTACTCGAGGGTTCTGGGAAACTATCCTACATTCAGGTGCATGTGCTGCACAATTTTCATGCGCAGCCTACGGCCGCATCGACCTTCACAGCTGGTATCCTAGGTAGCCAGGACCATGCTCAAAGCTCCACCAGCTCAGATGCACCAGTATCCATCTGCCACCAGAGAGATACCCAGCCGATATTTGACCCAACGGCTGCCTTCTTCCGACTCAGATATCTTTCCCTCAGCATACTAGCAACGCTATCTAATGATCCATTATCTCGCGCCCCTAATTGTCGTGTACACAAATAACCGTTATACTACCCACCCAA
Organism: Calocybe cyanea; assembly: GCA_018851305.1. NCBI lineage: Eukaryota > Fungi > Basidiomycota > Agaricomycetes > Agaricales > Lyophyllaceae > Calocybe > Calocybe cyanea. The sequence continues at coordinate 24,402 of JABCKL010016795.1, read as the reverse complement.
TGTTCGGACACCATATCAAGAAAGAGATGAGCCCAATTCTTTTTAGTCGCTGTATAGAGATACAATCCCGCCATACCGAAGACTGGATCATGCTGTTACCCCTAAGCATAGAGACTACTCTGGTTCGGACTCGCCTTCGCCTGTTTGTGATTCCATGTCTGGTTAGACACAGCAGCGGTCAGCACACTTGAAGAAAGAAAAGTTTTTAGTCTCTAAAATCATGGATGATTCGTGTAGAACGTGTACCTATAATGGATGCACCAACGAGCCTTTCCTAAGTGAAAAAGTTTCCCAGCCCATCCCAAGAAGGAGCATAAATTGTTTTCATGCACCGAGTGCTCTCTGATTCTGCAGGATAAAGGCAAATGGTCAGTCCACAAACAAGGTAAGCATCCGAAGCTGTTCCCGTGCCCACACTCTGAGTGCAAAGAATAAAAATCTTTCGCGCATTCGGGTAGTCGGAAATACCATAAGCAAGAACATGGTATGTCTGGCCTTCATAAATCGTATAATGAGCCTTTCGAGCTAAAATTAAAGCTGGTCAGTTATCAGCCCGCCCAAGTTTCGGCCGCGTGATGTTGCTTATAAAAAGACAGGTAAGTCTGGCGAGAGCAGCGGCCTCGTCAGCAACAAGACGAGCTATCAAACTCATGGAAACACAGGTGGTTTCTCTTGCAAGGTCGAAGGGTGTAGTTCCGGGCCATACAGCCGACCACTCATACTACGAATGCATGAACAAAAAGTTCATCAACTCTCTGCCGTAGCTGCAGTGAAACCGTACCTGGTATAGATGGGCTACAGCATAAGAAACCCTAACACGCTGCTGGGTTAATTGGATTCATCTCAGAACAAGATAGTTGGGAAGATTTTAACGATTGGTTAAAATTTTCAAATCATCTTACATTGGACGAAATATCGTTAAAATTTATGCATGTTAGTAATTAATTCTCTCTGACCCAAAATCCTCGCAGCTTCATAGTAAAAGGAGGCTAATAGGAGGATGAGGATCTTCTAGCTTCGTTTTGAAAGATTGGCGAGGCGCCGAGACTCAAGGCAATGGCTTATGTAAGCCAGTAACATACAGTCAGGTGACTTTCGTCAGTCGGAGTTCGGATCCCAAGCTGCAACACTCATACGCACATTGGCAGAGTCTGCTCTATCAAGCATGCTCACGACTGGCTGCTATCTCCTTTAACGCAGTCGCAACACACACAAGGGATAGAATTGCCTCGGTTTATTAACAAACAAATCAAAGCTGTCGTGACGTTCACTCGCGTTTACTCTCTTTCATTATGGGAAACACTCATTCAGGATCTGCGTTGACGCGAACTTCTGGTGCACTTGACTCATTTGTAGCTGAACTGGGAGGTGAAGTTATATACGAGAAGAGGTTCGTGTTTTTATATGTCATATGTCTTTCCCTGTTTATGCCCGAGTATAGTCTTGGTTCAGCTCGCTTTCTCAAATCCGTCAAATGCCGCCATCGGAGCGGATACTTGGTGATTAAGATATTCATCAAACCAGACCCCGGGTTATCACTGCGTACCTATCATCGACGATTGAAAGGTTTATCTTTTACCGTTTCTTTTGTGCGGTTTTAGCTGATCCCCAGTCATAACAGTCGATAAAGAAGCACTCGTCGATATTTCGAATGTATACAACTACCAAACCTTTGTAGAGACTGACAAAGCTGGTTACATTATCCGCCAGTGGATCGCGAGCAACTTGTATGACCGCATCAGGTATAAACAGTAACTGTATCAATACCACCCCAGCTAATCTGGTTCAGTACTCGGCCATTTTTAAGCATGATAGAAAAGCGGTGGATCGCATTCCAAGTTCTCAATGCCTTGCGCGACGCCCGGAATCGAAAGATCTCCCATGGCGACATTAAATCAGAGAATATCCTGGTTACTTCTTGGAATTGGGTTTATCTGTCTGATTTCGCGTCTTATAAGCCTACCTACCTTCCCCTTGACGATCCGTCAGATTTTTCGTTCTATTTCGACACTTCTGGCCGACGAACGTGTTATCTTGCGCCGGAACGCTTCTATACTACCAGTGCCAACCCCGATATCAGTGCCAAGAAAGCGAAAATAGCGACGGGTGACAATGAATGGAAGCGAGATGGCAAGGTGACCGAGGCTATGGATTGCTTTAGTGCAGGTTGCGTCATTGCCGAGCTCTTTCTAGAAGGCGCACCTCTTTTCACACTCAGCCAGCTATTCAAGTACAGAGAAGGAGAGTTTAATGTCGATGTGCAGCTTTCTGCGATTGATGATGAGGGTATCCGAGTAAGTATGCTCATTTCAAATGTGATACTTCCTGACCGTAGGTAGTAGCATCTCATCAAGCAGATGATAGACATTGATCCATCTGTACGGCCGGCATTCGACACCCTTCTTCATACTTCGCGTGGTACCGTTTTTCCAGAGGCGTTTTACTCCTTTTTACATAACTATGTCTCTTCTATCAATGATATCGCTCATGGCGCAAGCCATTCATCATCACCACCTACAGCCTCTAATTACCCCTCTACACCCTCTATAACAGCGACAAGTACTTTGGGGTCAACTATACGCCCTGCATCTTCTTTGGGTCACAATCAAACCACCTCTGCTCCTGAATCGTCCCCTGAAGCTTTACCAAGCGATTCTGATCATCGGATGGATAAGCTCTGGGCGGATTATGAGAGTGTAGAACCGTATCTTGTTGAGGACACTGTTGAGGAGACACGATCAGATATCAAATTGGAGTATACGAGCTCGTCGGCAGGTACTTCGAAGCCGCTTCAAGTGTGTTTCGTGTCTTATTTACGTTGGAGGCATCTCATTGACTACCGGTTATAGGATGTTCTTCCTATTGAACTTCACATACCTAACCGCGAGTCCCAGCTGCAAAAAGCACCCGGAGGACGTTTGGCTGCTTTGGAAGGTATAGCTTCTAATCTGTCCTCTTCATACTCTAGTTCAACACTTTTTCTTAGATGGTCCAGCCCTCATTATCCTTGCCCTAGTCACAGCTAATATCAGAAATTGCTCTCTACCTTCCTCGAAAATACGTGCTCTTGACGTCTGTCTCGCACTGAGTTGTCACCTTACAGATGAGGCCAAATTGGACAGAATGGTTCCGCATATCATGGATCTTCTTCATGACGAGGCCGCTATCGTTCGTTCAGCTGCTTTGCGGACTCTCATGCAAGTGGTATGAATTCTACAGCTGTTCGATGTTCGACAAAATCTTATATTAAAATTTGGACCAGCTCATTCTGGTGACTGTGATTACGCCTTCAAATGCAGCGATTTTTCCGGAATATATAATCCCGAACATAAGGCATCTCATACAAGATCTCGAAGTTTCTGTGCGCTGTACCTATGCACAATGTATATCTCAGCTTGCGGATACAGCTCTGAGATACCTTGAGATGGGCCAAGCGTTGAAGGCTCATGGGACATTCAAGCTCAATGTCGATAACCAAGAATATGATCAAGGCCACTACGAAGAACGTATCTTTTATCTATTGAATGCGCCATAGCGACTAACAGAAGTATAGGTGTCGTATGATGTTAGCATGCAAGACTTGCAGAATAGCATCTCAGAACATCTTTCAGCGCTTCTCATGGACCCATCAAGTATAGTTAAAAGGGCCGTTCTCCATGACATATCATCCTTATGCATTTTCCTGGGACGGCAAAGAACTAATGACGTTCTGCTGAGCCATATGATCACTTATCTCAACGACCGGGACTGGCTGCTCCGCCTTGCTTTTTTCGAGAGCATTGTCGACGTGGCTGCTTGTGCAGGAGGGCGGAGCTTAGAGGAGTATATACTCCCCTTGATGATACAGGCACTGTCAGGTATGATTATTGTTGCACAGCGGTTTGCTTGAATTGACGAGACTGTCGAAAGATGTTGAAGAAACGGTAGTCGCGAAGGTGCTCGCGACTCTGACTAGCCTTTGTGAACTGGGGCTATTTCAGAAGATGCGCATATGGGAACTGATGAGCGCAACCTTGGGCTTTCTGTATCACCCAAATATATGGATACGCCAGGGTAAAAAAACTGAACGTTTATTTTAACGGTTGCGAGACTAACCAAAAATGTAGGAGCTACAGCTTTCATTACCTCAGCAGCGCGACATTTACCGCCGAGTGATGTATGGTGTATACTCTATCCTTCGCTTCGGCACTTCTTGAAGTCTGATATAGCGACAACTGAAGAGTCCAATCTGTTGATCGCGATGAAACCTCCCGTACGACAGAAACTCTTTTTTCCACCACGACTGATTCTGAACGGTTCTTAGTTACCAAGACAAATCTTAGATGCCGCGGTTAAATGGGCAATGAAAGCAGATAAATCAAGTTTCTGGCGTGGACCCCGAAGGACGAGTGCAAAAACGGAATCTCCACGAGAAAGTGTCATGTCCGTTCGTAAATCGGGGGGCAGTACCATTGCGAGAAACAAATCCGAAGAGTTAGTAAGGAAAGTCAGACAAGCGACGATATCGGTCTAATCACGTTCAAATCACAGGGATGAAATCCACCTGAATAAACTCCAACAGCTGGGTATGACTCCGAGCGAGGAAAGCAAACTACTTGCTATGAGAGATTATATACTCAAACTAGCTAACGCTACATCAAGGTATGTTTTTGGCTATATATTCCCTTGCTACCTAAGCACATATTTAGCTTCTCTTCGCGCATCAACTCCGAACCCGAGATAGATAAAAACCTGAAGATTGCGGGGGACGTTGAGCTTCAGAAATTGGGTGTTGTTCCGCGGACGGTTTTCCTCAAAGCACGTGCTTCTGATGTAACCCCCCGCTCCTCTCGTCTTGCCTCCTCCCGGAGGTCTACATTTGACTCAGGTCGAACGCCTATACTGAGTCCAACATGGTCCAACAGAGTATCCAGTGCCGATCACGGAAGTGGAGCACCTTTCGAGGACCTTCGTCGCCGGCTGGCGACAATCAATGGCTCTGTGTCTTCTGTCGGCCTTGGTCCACCGACTTCTCGTGGCAACTTCTCACCAGTACCTGGCGCGCCGTCCCCTTTCACGTCTCATGAGACCCCGGGTCCTTCCACTGCACATGAGCGGCCTCCCAGTCCGACTGAATCTGTAGTCTCTACGGCGAATTCTCAGACCTTCCGTCAGACTAGTCGGCTTCATATCGGAAGTACTGATGGACAGAAGGCGGCGCCAGCCGTTGGGTCGTCGCGGACGAATGCTACAGGACTTCTTGACACGCATTCCAAGATACGGTCAGAGGAATCGCCGGATGTTTCTGGGAGGTCTTCGCCGAATTCCATGTCAACAACCCTCCGTCAGCGCCCACGTATGCCTTCAATCTTGCCCATCTCCACCTATGGTACGCCACGAGCCCGTTCTCATATTCACGAAAGTTGCTTAACTCCAAACAGATGGACAAGAACCTGGAATCAGCAACTTATTAGAGAATTTGTATCTTGACAATAACCGCGAGCTGCAGCAAGACTTTGGTCCAAAGGTACACGAGGGACCTGTTAGGCGGCGCAATGCCGTTCGTCATTCGTTTGGGCTTCGTGATGGGAAAGTACGGCCAATGGGAGCAAGCCTGATTGCTAATCTGGTGTCGCATGCTGATGCTGTTACGAGCATTGCTGTTGCTCCTGACCACATGTTTTTCGTTACCGCCTCTGATGACAAGACAGTCAAGGTCTGGGATACAGCACGCCTGGAGCGAAACGTCACAAGCAAACCGCGGCACACTTATGGGCAACATCATGCACGTGTTAAGTGCGTTTGCATTATCGAGGGCGTACATTGTTTTGCAAGTGCAGCGGACGATGGCAGCTTGCATGTTGTGCGCATCCATGTTGCTCAGAGCGGGGCGCTGCCAAAGTACAGCAGGTTGCAGGTGATCCGGGAGCACCGCCTTGGCATAGTGGGAGAATATATTACTTGTATGACTCACTATAATACAGGTATATTCTATTTGCTTGATATTCGGCATCCTCTGATGGCTGATGTGATAGAAACAACGTCGAACTTGGTATATGCTACGACGCATTCTACTATTGCTGTTCTTGAACTTCGAACGATGAATATCTTGCAAACTATGGAGAACCCTCGACATTATGGACCTATCACTTGTTTATGTATGGACCGCAAAAGGACTTGGATTATCGTTGGCACTTCTACGGGTGTTCTTACACTCTGGGACCGACGCTTTGGCCTCTTACTGAAGAGCTGGCATGTCGGTGTAGCCTCAACAGGCCGCTCAGTTCGTATTCATCAATGCGTTGTACATCCCACTAAGGGCAAGGGCAAGTGGGTAATGGTGTCTATGGAGTCATCCCGACGCACCGTAGATCGATCTTACACTAATCTTGTCGAGGTCTGGGACATTGAGAAAGCAGTCTTGATGGAAACATTCCTTACTCGCGTAGGTTCAAGTGCAGAACCAGTTCCAGATCCGCACGAGCTTGTTGGCGTCGATGCTGATACGAATCCGGCAGCAGCCATCGCAGCTTTAGTACGCTCACGTCAAGCTGGTGGAAATCCGTCAGAAAAGGGATCTCGCTTGTCGTCCCGCAGCGTGTCCAGAAACGCGGATGTGTTAACAACACCTGCGCCAGACGTGCGCACATTTGTTGTCGGCGTTGACTTTGGTGGACATTCTGGATCACACCGGTCGGAACCTAGCGAATTTGGTATGGAAGCTTCTTCGTCTATGCGAAATCCTGGTAGAGGCTTCATGATCAGTGGTTCTGAGGACCGTAAGCTACGGTTGTGGGATCTAGGAAAGCTAGAGCGTACAACGATATTGAGTGGTCTCGACTCCGACATTGAGTGCCCTTCTTACCAGTTCGTATTGTCTCTTTCTCGATTGAGACGATCATTTGAACACTTTACAGAGTTTTCAGCACTGGCAGCGCTTCTACTTATGTCGAGACTTGGCCTCCACAGTCCGCCAGCGGTGCCCAAAGCAACCGTGCACCACAGCGCATGTCCCTTGTCACTCATAGCCAGCAGAACCTACTAAAATCACATCAAGATGTGATAACAGCGCTCGCATCAATAGAATCTCCATTCAAAGCTGGGATCGTCAGCGGAGACCGTGCAGGAGTAGTGAAAGTCTGGCGCGTGGAACCAGGAGATTGATACTTATATCAGTAGTATATCGACCACTACTCTAGCATATTCCTAATGTCATCCTTGTAGATCTAAGCAAGTTTATTCTCTAGACTTCTAGACTTTCTGAGCGCCACGAGTTTCTCAGCCACCTCCTCGAAGGGCACTACCCGCGCTCTCGCCTTGCTTCCAACGTCATCACGATTACGTACATTGACAGATTTGCTGTCGAGCTCATCCTGGCCAACCACTAAGACAGGCGTTCATCAGTAAAATTTTAGGTCATGGCCGAGGAAATGACAAACCAAGTATAAAGTTATACTGCGCAATCTCTCCATTACGTATCTTTTTCTGCAAGGTATTGTCGCCGTTGTCTACGTCAGCGTAGAGGCCGAGATCATTTAGCCGTGATGCGACCTCCGATGCATAGTCTTTCTGTCAACGTCAAGAACACAGCACGTCAGTCGGGATAATCGGCCTGGTTTTCGGTTCAAGCTAGTAGCCGACGTACATAAGGATTAGCAACGGGAATGACAAGTACTTGACGCGGTGACAGCCAGAAAGGCCTGTTTGTTTGGTTACCTGTTAAGCAACCGAATATCACGTAAGATTGAAAGACTCACCATTTCCCAGCAAAGTGCTCGGTGATGATGGCAATGAACCGCTCTAAGCTACCAAGAATAGCCCTATGGATGATGACGGGTCTTGAAACTGGTCTCCCAGGATCGTTGGTGTCCTCGGCGGCGCGGTACTTGAGATTGAAGCGCTCTGGAAGTTGGAAGTCGAGCTGGATAGTTGCACATTGGAATGAACGGCGCAGCGCGTCCTTGATAGTGATGTCAATCTTTGGCCCATAGAAGGCGCCGTCCCCAGGATTCAGGTCCCAATTCCCAGCATGGTACTTCTCGAGCGCTTTTGTGAGTTGCTGCGGAAGGGGGTAACCAATGTTAACGTGAAACTCAACCGAAGAAAAAGGTGCATACCGCCTCTGCCTCATCCCACGTCTCAATCCTGCCAAGATAATTTTCGGGCCGTGTGGACAACTCTAAGCGGAATTCGAAGCCAAACAGACCATATATATGCTCCATGAAGTCGAATAGGTATCCAATCTCTTCTTCGATCTGAGACGGCAAACAAAACACGTGTGTATCATCCTGCACAAAACGCCTGACGCGAGTCAATCCCGTTAAAGCGCCAGAAGCCTCGTTGCGATGAATAATGCCGAACTCGGCCATCCGAATAGGCAGTTCTTTGTAGCTGCGATCACGCGAATCGAATATCAGGCAATGGCCAGGACAATTCATAGGCTTGAGGGCCCATTTGTCCTTCTCGACGTCGAGGAGGAACATGTCGTCTTTATAATTCTGCCAATGACCTGAAGTTTCCCAAAGCTTGCTGTTATACATGTTTGGCGAGATAACTTGGGATAGGCTGTGAGTTCAACATTAACGGTGGGTGATTATCTACCAACCTTCTTGGTAACCTCGCTTGAAGTATTCGGACTGCACTTGTGTAAGCATGTATAACGAGAAAAGATTAATAGGAACACTCACCCTCATCAGCTCAACAAGTGTATTATATATGCGCGTGCCATGCGGAAGGAAAAAACAACTCCCAGGACTCAGATCGTTGAAAAAGAATAGCTCTTGTTCCTTTAGCCATGGTTAGCGTTCGAGGTGAAATGTGCAACAGTAGCAGTCTACCTTGGCAATCTTCCGGTGATCACGTCTTGCAGCCTCAGCGAGGAATACTTTGTAATCGGCAAGCTGCTTCTTATCCGGGAATGATATACCATAGATACGCTGTAGTGACTCCTTTGTAGGATCGCCTAGGAAGTAGGAAGCGGAGTTCTGTATCATTCAGTCGTTTCAATCACATATCTACGATATGAAAGCTGTTCGTTTGACCTTGGTAATCATCATGGCTTTGATTTTGCCCGTGTGCGGGATGTGTGGACCAACACACAGATCGATCATAGGCCCGCAGCGGTAAACCGTGGTAGATGTGCCATCAGGCACCTTAGCCTGGATGAGATATTGCTTATATTTGTTGTACTAGTAGGATAGTGAGATGCAGCGCGATGAATTAGGTCATTGAAACACTCACGTTGAACATCTCCAGTAGCTGTTCTTTGGAGACGACGAGGCGCTCAAACTTTTGCTTCTCTTTTACTGCGCTTTCTGTCACTTTTTCGAGAGCAGGGTAGTCTAGGTTTGACACAGGCCTTGAAAGACACAAGTGAGAGATCGACACATATAACGACAATCGTTCGTACCGATCTTCAATTCCCATCTCATAGAAGAATCCTTCTTCCGTAGGAGGACCAAGACACAGGTGACATCCATAGTGCCTCTCAGCAGCTTCCCCAAGTACGTGCGCGGAAGAATGCCAAAAAACCTTCTTACCTGCCAACTATCGTAAGCTGATTCCTCTAGCGCAAGAGATAGAAACATACCCTCCGGGTGTTCAAAATCGAGGAGTTCCAACTTGCATGAATTTTCCAAGGGTCGTTCTAGATCCCATAATTGACCATCCACCTACAAAAGACCCCCTCATACAATTTATTTCAAGATGAATGGCCGGAATAATATAGCAACACACCTTTGCGATGACTATACGCTCTGACAAGCTTTTCGATACTTCCTTTGCAATGTCCATAGGACTAGTTTCCCAGCTTTGGCCCTTACGTTCTGAGCCATCCGGTAGTGTTATTACGATCTCAACGCGCGGTTGTACTAGAGGAGGAGGGAACAAAGTAGCATCAGTCACTACTGATCAAAGTACAAAGGACATGTCCATACATTTCACAAGCTCATCATACTCCGCTTTTAGCCTCTCAAAAATCTTGATTCGATGATCGAAAAACGCTGGTCTAGGTTGCATCTAAAGGACAAGGGAGGAGCCCAAACCACAAAAAGAAAGAATATTTGGTTCACGTCGCGTTTCGATACACAGCTAGAATATAATATATCGCGTACCTCCAAAGGATAACTAGACGTTTCTACGCCTTTAGATTTGACCTTATCTTCACCAGATTGTTTAGTCTGACCAATCGATGCATGAGGGGTATCAAGAGCGGGGAGTTGCGCGGGTGTAGACGAAGATGCGACTGGATGAGCCATTGCCATCGACCGTATTGTTTGTGATCGGCAGATCTGGGATGAACGACGTGGTTGTATGCGCTGGCAAGAAAATGGTTTATAACGAAGAAAAGATATGTATGGCTGGAATCGAGTCAGCTGCTGCTGGGCAAACATCCAACAGGCGGATTTGGATTCCGGTCACGTTTCCGTCCCAATTTAAATAAAACACCAGTCGCGTGGATCGTCCACGTCTCAATAGACTATCTTATCTCTTGCTTCTATCCATCATCTTGAAGATGGGTAGTAACAGATGAATTTCATTGAAGAAAAATAAACATTGAAGAAAAAAAACTATGTATGACTTGAAAAAGACTTTACAGAAAATTTGTACTTGCGTCAATTAGATTGAATCACTATAAATCAAGGATAGCTGTTTTTT
>JABCKL010016795.1:0-13667 GCA_018851305.1 Calocybe cyanea | reverse complement strand
GAGCCATTGCCATCGACCGTATTGTTTGTGATCGGCAGATCTGGGATGAACGACGTGGTTGTATGCGCTGGCAAGAAGATGGTCTATAACGGAGAAAAGATATGTATGGCTGGAATCGAGTCAGCTGCTGCTGGGCAAACATCCAACAGGCGGATTCGGATTCCGGTCACGTTTCCGTCCCAATAAATAAAACACCAGTCGCGTGGATCGTCCACCTCTCAATAGACTATCTTATCTCTTGCTTCTATCCATCGTCTCGAAGATAGGCAATAACAGATGAATTTCATTGAAGAAAAATAAACATTGAAGAAAAAAAAACTATGTATGATTGAAAAAGACTTTACAGAAAATTTGTACTTGCGTCAATTAGATTGAATCACTATAAATCAAGGATAGCTGTTTTTTTTGATGGTCGTTTATTGCGCGATGCATGAGGGGCTTTTTTTTTTTTCTTTTACCTTCTTTCAGTTTCTCAAGGGACTAAGCGCCAAGATTTCCCATATATTGACTATACTGACTACGCTGGAAAAAAAAAAGAAACAAACAAAGGAAGCAGGTCACATTCAGATATATTAAAAAAACGGGAACAATGGAACCGAACGAACCAGCTGTTGAATTGTTGATCGTTCATTGTCGGGATATGCATTGATTTGTTCTTGAGTCATATTAAAGACTTGCATCAACATCGCCTGATGAAAATATTCAAATCAATCAACCAGTTTTTCTAAGCAAGCTGTCGATGATGGCTTGGATATACATACTCGCTGTTCCTCGGACATCGAAGGCGCCTGGTTTGCAGGTGCAGTTGACTGTTGCGGTGGAGGTTGGTGAGCTTGAGTCAATGGAGCAGGCGGTTGCGAGGTTGATGGTGGCGGCACATAGTACGAGGGCATGGGAGGGGGCATATTTGCTGGAGTAACAGACGAACGCGGGGGAGGTTGCTGATGCGAATACATCTGGGGTCCAGGCATGGGAGGCGGAGGAGCGTGCCCCGGCAAAGGTTGAGGATGCGACTGTTGTGGTAAGACTGGAGGAGGGGGGGGAGGGTATCCTGGATGCGATGTGGGAGGATATTGCGATGGCGGCGGTTGAACATGAGGCGGCGGCATGGGTGGCCTCGCTACTGAGGGTTGCGATCGTGGCTGTGTACTTGCTGCAATCATTCGCTGCAGAATCGAGGAATCAACGATATTATTCATCACAAGAGCTTGAAAAAGCGCATGAGCAAGTTCTGGATGAGCGATCAACAACTGTCTTGCGTGATCCGGATGATTGATTATAAAGGCCTAAGATAACGGGGTTCTAATTCAGCAGCATGTCGGGGGTGGCGTAACGGTCAACTACTACCTTCATCTGAGCGAGAACTTCCATGAGTTGACTGGGTTGCATGCCCACCAAGGTCTCAGTGATATAATCTAGCGCTGAGGCTCCATTTGGAACTTGAACACCTGAAGGCAAGGCGGCGAGTATAGAATTGAAATCATGGCTTCGAGAATCGCTTGAACCACCACCGCTACGCCAATGATGGCGGGGCTCAGACGGACCGGGATAACCTCCATCAACTAGCTCACCGCGAACTGTGGTTTTTCCCTCAAGAAATGGATCTGAATCGGCGAGGTCGATCCTTATAGACCGACCGCCGACATCCGTATTATTAAGATTCCGTACTGCAGAAGCGGCGGTTTCGTGGTCTATTCAAGAGACGGTTGACGTGGATTGAATCCAGGAAAAAGTTCGATGATAGGATACAAGCATTTAAAGCATAGACAACCAGAAGCGGTGATTGGAGTTTTTGTAGTTGAGGAGTGTTTAAGAAGATTTGCAGTTATGATGAGCATTCGAATTGGTTGATTCGTGGTTATCAACAGTTGTATATTTTTTTTATTTTTATTTTTATTGTTGACGCGTATGATTTGCATGTTGAGGTTGAGGGTTTGAGGATTGACAATTTTTGAAGGAGCGATTGCAAAAGTTTTGATGTAATGCATGTGATTGGCAATGTCATTTGAGGCATTCGATTTTGAGGCACCGGGTCGACGAAATCAAGCGTAGATGATTGAGGAAATTCGAGCGTTGAGGAAATACGACGAATTGAGTGACGCGAATCATTGTAGGTAGAGAAGTTTCGATATCATGATTTTTTGACGAGGGTTGCATTGAGGCATCGAGTCCACGATTTGAAGCGCAGATGATTGGGCGTTGAAAAGATTTGAGGGTGAAGAACAAGAAAGAGGCGTTTCATGTCAGACAAAAGCGAGCAAAGATTGTGTAAAAAAATAAACTGATGTACCCGCAAATTCACAGAAGCCATAACCTCGGGGTTTCCCCGTTTCTCTGTCAAACACTAGTCTAATCAAGAATATCAAAGATTTGGGCCCTTTGCATTATGAGATCGCACGAAATACGATACCTAAAGCCAACTACTTGTCCTACGGACTTGAAGACATCGATGAGCTGTTCTTCTCCCATGCTATACGGAACATTGCCGACTTGTTATATCTTGTCAATGACAGTCAGCCAAGGCGGAGTAAAGATGACACACCGAAAACGACTTTGCTCATTTCTCAGAGGGGCTTTTGTGAACCCGAAGGGTTCCTTGTGTGATTGCCCAAAGTAGTAACAACTGAAATAAAACGGGTAAAGAGGTCGTGACAAGGTCGAAAACGGAGCAATGGCAACACGTAGCACGTGGATATTGAGTTGGTTTGTGTACAACTGACAGCCGTTTGACAAATACGTAATAACATAAACATACACCGCTTTTCTCGGTATTCTCGGCAAAACTCGGCTGACAGTGACGCTGACTCCCCTCACCTCTTGATCTCCACGCCCGACGACTGCGCACACGCTCCAAAAGCATCGCCTCAACACTTCGATCTTCGATCCACAAGGTGTGGGGTGTATACAATTCTGCGTAAACTTTGCACCCGATCGAATAAACGCACAGCCACATGGTACATTTCACATGCTCCGGAATCCTCTACCAGTTCCTTCGAGACACATCTGGTCCACGTATAGCCGGTCCCAGCGGTGTGACGGATCACAAATGACTAGAACCACAGCCGATCACTTATGACTCAAATCGAGAGCCTCGTAGCATTTTCGGCATACTCCGATGACGCCCCTATAAAGATCCCACTCCGAAGCTGCTTAAAGCTGCTTTCCTCAGTTTAGACTGCGACTACTACACCATGAATAACCGCTCCGACTGGCTCAAGTTTCGCTCAAGCTCCGTCCCCCTTTCTTCCGACCATTTGCGCATCCGCCCGAAAGAACTAGCCGAGTTGGTCGACATTGCAGTCAGAATGCGAATGAGGGCCAAAAAGAAGGCTATAATTGCCAGAACGCAAAAGCGAAATGCAGATGGTACTATTCAACCGTCCTGTCTCATGCCTCGGTTAGCTTAAATTTCCTTATGCAGCATAGTCCATCTTTCTTACTAATTGGTGACTACTTTCCAGCTTAGGAATTATCGACGACAAGTCCAATGGCAAAATCTTCGCCAAGTTGGAAATACCCGATGTTGAACCGAAGGATGTGGAGCTCAAATTGCGTGGGGATATTCTCACCGTAGTTGGCGAGCGTCAACCACACCTACAATGTGTACCTGCGGAATACCAAGACGGTCTTAGGTTGCATAGCCAGACTGCGATCGGCGACCAAAGACCTAGAATAATCTTGCTTGGTGGAGGCCGTGTTACGTCCATGAGCGTTCCCCAACGATCTGCTTCACAGCCCAGCGACAGCGGCGGGGGTACCATTACGCAAGAGCGGGTTGATCCTCCTCAACCGGCTACCATGGTATACTACAATGAACTGCGTTATGGTCCTTTCCTCCGAAATCTTCGCGTTCCACTTGGAACAAGGGTAAGTTCCTAATAGCTCCAATCCCACGTTTACTCTCATCATTCATACGTTTCCTTAGGGAAAAGATATTGACGCCAGGTTTCAAAATGGCATGTTACTAATATCGTGGCCTAAAGCTGTCGCACATCATTCACCTTCAGACGCTCATCCTATGGAGTCAGATGAAGTCATACCCATTGCTTCTGACACACTACTCGCTCCTGTCCCAATGAAAGTCGAGTCATGCGACGTTTGAGTGGCCTATTGCAGGAGTCATTCGGCAGCGTACAACAACTTCGATACTACTTTGGTACCTTTACTAGTCTTTTCTTGGGCTTCGTCGCCGAATCAAGAACGATTTAATTCGTATGCATCGATCATTCCGGTCTTGACCTTTTGTGGTTTATTGGGACTTTTGAACGTCAGACTATAGACTGGTATACTCCTCTAAATCTCCGCTCTTTAGATACATCATATGATATTTATCCCCTTCTATGTAGCTATTAATGGTATCTTATGATCTCCACATTTCGTGTACATATCTGACCCCATATAATGTAGCATCCTATACTAGAATACCGTTTGACACGAAGTATTTCCCATTTGTACACGATCATAATACATGCCTAGGAATGCATCATGAATCATTCAAGCCATATAACAGCATTGATGGCAATCCGCCCAGCATATTGTGCCAGCTACATGGCTAGTGAGCACTTCCAAGCGCTCCAAGTAGCGTCTATCTTCAAATGCGCCACACAATCCCTCTCTACTTGCCTTTTCTGTTCAGCTGTATTAAGCAATCCTTTCGGGACTTATAAAACAATCATCCGGTTTATACAGCCCGTCAAACTCGAGGCAGCGTTAAAAGATCCCTGTAACGTTTCTACAGCCAGGATGAAACCCAGTACAAGATATAAACGCCGACACGGGGCATCGGGTAAGATATATATATATATATAGGTTTCAGAATGTGCAAGCTCGGTGGGTTAGGAGCTCGTTACGGATCCACAGCAACGCAGGTAATACAGCTATGATAAGATGCAGAGGTTGGATTGACAGCATTTATGAGGAAAGAAGCCTTCCGTTGAATGCTATGAACAGCTGTGATGAAAAGTTTTTGAGTTTAGGGGTGTGCGATTTTCATTTCATTTGAGAAAAGGCGCCCGTTTTTTTTTTTTTTGGTCTGTAATGACTCGGACAGTGTGATATCCGCCAGTTTCGGTGCGCCGGTGTTTGAACGCCAGCAAAAAAGAAAAAAAAAGCCTCGTGCGTCAAGTTGAGCGCTAAGTGCTTTAGTTGGGTTTAGATGCCATGGGTACAGCTGTATAGGATTCTACGTGACATATTTGGAAAGATGATCATGGTCGTTAGCTGCGGTGTGTCAGAACCGAGGGCTATAAGGGTTTGGAACATATAGTCCGTCAAGGTAGTACCCGTGTTTGCTGATCTGCATACAAGCTGCGGTACCGCAAGCTGATCAAGCAAAACTTATGACTCAACGTCATGATCGGGGAAAAAGATGATCTTGGCTAGTCAATCTCGTGCCTCGCTTTCAAGTAAATAGGTACCAAGTCGGGAGAGTTCCCCAAATGGAGAGGAGTAAAGAAATGCATATCTGCATGCATTATGGAAAAAAAAAAACAGCAACACCATTTTGATACCTCTGCATTCTGCTTTGTTCGGTGTTCTTTATTAAGGTAACCCAGAAATGGATGAAAAGACAAATGGAAACCCCGTGGATCATGAATGATGACTTTTTTCCCTAGGCTTTGGTTTCTAGATGACTCTTCAAGAAAGATGTGCGTGCCTGGCTGAACAGTGACAAAATTTTTACTTCCTGGGCTCTGGGTCGGATGTGCCAAGCACTAATGCCGAGCAAAATGGGTATAATGGCAGCTCTAAAAATAGTACTCTTTAGCTTCTCGTATTTATATCAACGGGACAAAGTTTTGCGTATATCGCTATAGATGTATACTGATCCCTGTAGCGGAATGTTATATATCGTCAAAAGGAAATGCCTATACAACGATATCAATGGTCCTCAATTGACAAATGATGGCAGTGCGCAGGGTTCCCTTACTGCCGCGAGAGTCGGCCAGACGGAAGCTTTTATGATGTCCATACACCTTACGTAACTAAAGCCGTTACCCAGCTCCCAAGTACTTGCGAATTGCTTTGTTACTCCCTTAGTGCTGTAGAAATCCATCGACCAAAGAACCTTGACAAGATCGCATTTCGTATTCTCTTTTTATGTCCGCCTCCGATGGTCTAATTTATGGGTCTTCGACTGGAGTGGACATAAAGGATGCTGCGGCGGGCGCTCGAAACACAGCAGTTGCTGTCCGGCTCTCCGATAACAAGGCTCAC
Source organism: Calocybe cyanea (assembly GCA_018851305.1). Lineage (NCBI taxonomy): Eukaryota > Fungi > Basidiomycota > Agaricomycetes > Agaricales > Lyophyllaceae > Calocybe > Calocybe cyanea. The sequence continues at coordinate 7,451 of JABCKL010016795.1, read as the reverse complement.
AGACGATTGAGGTAAGCTATGTTATGTTTGCTCGATGAGGGATTCAAACTTGTTTTATTTTCAGAGGAGAGATTGCCTGTGCCGAATGTCGCAGATTGAAGATAAAATGTGATAGAACCGTGCCTTGCACTTCTTGCATAAAGCGGGGCTGCTCCGCTTTATGTCCTAACGGTTTGATCTTGTCTGTACCAGGATGAGATGCATAGCTTATGTCGACTCTTTTGTCAAGAGACAATCCCGCCTGGAGAAGGTAGCCGGTGAGATATTTCGTCAAGTATTATATATGTAAATTAATCTTAAGGCATATTTCAAGATTTGTACTTGCGGCGACAGAACATCTCCGGAAGAAAATGACGAAGTTGGAAGCGCGAATGCATGCCCTTGAAGATGCTTTGGCTATCGTACAAGCGAGTGATTCCGACCAAGTCCATTGTTTACTAGACATTCCCGGCCAATGCGACGAGGAGGCGGAGGAACCTACGCTGAAGGCTGTCGTTGAAGAAGAGCCTTTAACTTCAGCTCTATCGGAATCCCTTGGCTCTCTACATATTGACAGTCAGGGAGCTGCCAGGTTTTTTGGCCCCTCAGGAGGGTCAGAGGTCTGTCGTGAACTACACCATAGCAATTCATAACTCTAACCAATTACTACTAGAGCTTACTACTTGTAATTATCTTGTGCTTTGCAATCGATGTTATCCTTAACAATCTTCAGACGGCTATAGAACTTGAAAGAAAATCGATGTGCAACATAAAAAGACCCCCTCTACAAGAATTGGATGACTCTTATCTACCCCAAGAAATACTCACTTGCCATCGATCATTTCCATTTGCGCCTTCCGGTATAGTGCTTTCAACGGTTCAGCCTATGATTGAAGCGTTTTTGCCACCTATCGAGCGTGCCATTTATCTTTGCGAAACTTTCATGGAGCACCTCACCTGGATGTTTCAAATAGTCACTCGGCGGCAGGTAATCAAAGAGCTGATCCCGGTCATCTACAAACAAGTCCGACTGTCTTACGGCCCTCACGATCTCGCGTTGATGCTTATTGTTCTTGGCATTGGAACTCTAGTAGATTTGGATTTACCTCCGTACAGTCTTGAAGCTCAACACTATTACAAGCTTTCTCGAGCTGCCCTAGCGCTTCAACCCGTGCTGCAAGAGCAATCTGTAGTGACGATTAAGGTGCCTAGCGTCCAGTACTATTTAACCCCTAATGATGCTGACCTTAGCCACCCTTATTTGTCAGGTTCTACATCTTATGAGTATATATAACGGCATGAGCGGGAAGGAAAGCAATCTAGAATCTTCCTACGCACTGCTGGACCTTGCAAGCCAAGTGGCAGTCAGAGTGCGTTGTATGCCACCATCCCATGCATTAAGAGTTCATCTTTCTCAATATCTATAGATTGGATTTCGTACGTCTGACGAATTTAGATTGAATATTCTAAAATTATCCGTTTGACTACAGATATCGATCCTTCTCAGTGGGGTTTCATGGGTAAAGAAGCGTATGAGCGTCGGGTTTATTTTTGGAATCTCATGGCAGGGGTCCTTTGGCAGGCATGAATTCGGATTTGACTCATAATGCCTATTTGTGTTGATGAACTCGGCCCCTAGAGTATGGTAACAGGACGCCCACCATCCTTACTAACAGAATACATCGATTGTCGTCTTCCTACAGTGGAGGATGAGAACCTGTTTCAACAGGACGAAGTTCCCCTAGGATGTAAGTTCATCATAATAGATTACTACATTTGTCATACATTTTAATGTGCAGTCGGGATCTGGGGCTTCCGGGTCAGTGTAGAATGCTTGATTCCACTTGTCAGGACGACATTGGCAGTCAAACCACCGGTATATCAAGATATTCTCGAGCTTGACCGCAAGATTCGTGATTTTGTTAAAACCGCGGACGTTGATAAAGCGAAAGACACTCGGACGGCGACCTCCATGGCTGTCTTTGTACGCTCACACTACCAGGATTTGTGTAACTATTTCTGTGATGTGTTTCTCAGCCGTTGCTAACTACTAACTGAAGTGCTTATGTTCCTCCATCGGGGTTTCTTTGCGCAGGCGATGACAGAAAATTCTCTTAACCCCTTGCAATCTGCTTATGGCGACTCTGTTATGGCTGCATATTCTAGTGCGTGTTTTGTTCTTGATGACACGAAATCGCAGTATTTCAAGAAACCGCTCCTCTGCGCTCGTGTCTGGAGGATTTGGTCTTTGGCGTTCTCTGCGGCAGCGAGTTCACCACCCCTGCTACTCATACTGTTTTTGCTGAAAACCTCTCTAGGTGATCGTCGGTACTGCCGCAATACGCGGAACGCATCTTGACTTCAAGCCACCCCCTTTGGAGGAATTCGAATCTGCTTGTGCGATGTTCCGAAGCGCTGCAGAAACAAGTAGTCGCGCCGCCAGAGCTTTAGTAAGTAGTCTTCCCAAACAATCCCCATCATGCGCCGAACGTTGCCATGAAAAAAAAAATCTAGCCTATATTGCAAATCATGCTTCGGAAAGCCTTCCAAGCACGCCAGCAGTATAATCAACAGCGAGCACCTGTCTTACCTGAGACGCAACCCGATGATGAGCTGTCTATTTTTGGAGGCCGAACGCGACTAGTAAATGCGTCGCCCTCGGTACGATTGTTTTTATTGAAGTCAACTTCGCCATCCCTCAAGCCTATTCCTACAGACACCACAGTGGGCTGGGCTCAATCAGCGTTCCTTACCCTCAGATTTCGGACTTCCACGCAGTAATACATATACCGAGCATCTAACAGGGGATTTCCATGCTACATTCGCCGACCTCTCTGGTGGATGGGATGGCTTGTTTCACGAGATTCCTCAACCATCGCAGAACGTGCTGGGAAATCCTAGATACGGAGAAGGGGCCATGCTAGACGATCGGTGGTCGTCGTTCATGCACAACTATAATATCTTGACGGATCCTACGCAAGTGCAGCCTCGGCAGTCCTACTCTAGCAGACATCCTAGCTAGTTTCTCCGCTTATACAGTCCTGGTGATCCATTCAGCCGTTGAGGTATTTCGTCGAGGGTAAACTCGCATCTGTTTGCGGTATAATGTATTTCTACAAAGTGTCGATATTGTTCGGATAGCATCATAACTTGCATAGGCTTGTTGACGCAAGGTGCCCACGTAAATTGCGAACGGCCTAAACGCTTGGTAACAAAGTTTCAACGCTTCTCGTGCTGGACAGTCATAGTCTCTCCAACTGAAGGTTGATTCGTGATAGGTTCGGCATCAGGAGTCTTTGTTCTTGCAAGGTCTTTCTTAACCTCTTTGTCGAACGCATCCTCGTTGAAAGAATCTCCGCAGCAGGAACCACAACAACCTGCTTGACCGTTACCGCAGCAACAGCCTCTAGAACCTAGTGCAGCTGTCCCAATTCATAACCAGGCGTTGAAGGAGGTGCTTTCTTGGTTGACTCACTTTGATTGCACCAAGTTTGAAGCGAGGGAGCTAGACAGACACCTATGGAACATCCGTCAGAAAACTGTTCCAGTTGACTCAAAGTTATATTCTCATACAGCAAATCCCAAGGCATCCAAACGCAGCATCAGCTTCTGACATTGTGAAGGCAAATCAACAGTATTCTGGGAAACGTGGACAACGGGTGTAAGTCTGACACTGATTATTTAAGATACCACACTCGTGTACACGGAGCTTCACTTAGCCGATATGGATGGGATCAAGACACACAGCCTTGAAACGAAGTGTGAGGCATGCGGGCATGATGACCGCACTGATCTAAGCGCCCAGACTCTTATTGACTATATTACAGAATGGCACCCAATTCGTTTGTCTCCACGTCCAGGTTGCCCAAGGCAGGGGGTAAAATTCACGAGAGTCGTTGTACAAGTTGTCGAATACAAAAACTCAATATTATATAGGCATCTGTGATCAAACGTCGAATGGGAGAATACGGTCAAGCAGCACGTCCAACTCTTGTTGGTTAGTTACATCAGGTAACGGCCACTGATGTGCTAGTCGATCGTCATTGAGAAGAGACCAGTTAGGCGAGGGTGTCGACTTTATATGAGAAAAATCTAGGATTGAGAATTGGTTGCTTTTCTAATAGATTGTGAAGGGTTAGGGTAGGAGCCTAGGTACGAAGTCTTGAGTTTCTACCTTGTCTTGGGTTAAGAGAGTATCAGGATATCCAGCAAAACGCATGTTTGAGCAGTGTTCAATGACAGGGTTTGATGACGCAGAAAGGTATACATCCACGTTCCGGGAAGTGTGTACTCGAAGCTGTGATGCCGTGGTTATATCAGCTGCAATCTAACATGACAAAGGGGTGATGAAACAACTCTGACTCACCTGATGACATCCTACAACTATAGTACACCTCGTGAGGCCGTGCATCAACACGCTACCAGCAATAGACGGAAGAATCAACACTGTATCGCTCAGTTTCTTGACGTGGACTGAAGAGATTTCCGAAGTAGTGCGCGTTCCATCTTGCCCGTCACGCTGCTGTCGACCTGAAGGAACAAGATTCACAATGCATCGATCGAGGTCGTGAATAGTGATGTCTCGCGGAGCTGGCCGAGGCAGAGAATCAAACGTCAAATATTCGTGACTGCGAGAAGAGAGTGGCAGATTGGTATAAGGGTTGTGAAGGTCAAGGGAAACTACAGCAGTAGTGTCCGCCCCAGTACGCTCAATATCTTTGGAGGTATCGCTAGTTTGCAGTGCAGGACTCGACGACGGGGGACCCACTTTGCGCCTGAACGTGAACCTAGGCTTTGGCTTTGATATACTTTGTAAATCAGATACTGATTTTTCCAAAGTTCTTAATTGCTAAGAGGTAGCGCTGGTTAAAATAGGCGCAGTCACATGCCAGTCGAAACAAACTTCTTCGTACTGCCTTTGGTCATAACTTGGAAGCGATCCCGTCGCATCAGCGAGACTTTTAGTGAGTTTGACCAGATTGGCGGATAGCTCCTCGACTAGGGTGTCCGTGACATAACTTGAGGCAGCCACCTTTGCTGCATCAATGCGAGATTGCAGACCTATTAGATTCGAGAGTCTGTAAATGACATCAACAACGACAAAACACTCAGAGGCTGACCAGATGTAGACGACTGAAATTGCGACGCAAAGGCTTGTGAAAATGACCATGTCGACTCTGCCATGACCAGAGTCGGAGCGAAGTCGGAGTGAAAGATCATTATTTGTTGTTAAACATGGTTTACAGTCAACACTGTACATCATGAGCTCAGACCAAGACTGCTCTCGGAGTCCATAGTTCGTTGGCAGCGGGCGAGATCATTCTTCATACTGAATAGCACTTGGTCACGCACTGGCAATCGCTGGCAATAACCCCGCTCAATTTCCAACTTGAAAGGAAAAATTTTGTATCTGTCAATGGTCTAATAGATCATCAATGCACCTCCGCGGCTCTCGAACAGTCAATTCAACTGATCGTCATTTCATGGCTAATGCCTTGTCAATCTATCTTCTGAGCGTAATTTATACTTGGAAGCTTTTTTGCTAGCTCTGTCCTGCGGGAAACGATGCCCAATCGACTCCTAGCTATCGATGATACTAGTCCCCTCATTGATTTTGGACCTACTTGGTCGCAGCATAATATTGCTACTGATCCAGACATCGCGAAAAAGTTCGTTCGATCCTGCGCTCATTAATAACTCACAGGGCTGAAGCAGAGAGACATCTCCAGCTGTGATCGGGGCACTTACACAGCAACAGATACGGTCGGGGCAACAATGTCGTTCACTTTCGAAGGTGTAATTTTTGTATTGTTTGGTTCCATGGGTCCAAGTCATTCAAGCTTCAATGTCACCATCGATAGTAATTTTACAACTACCGTGGATTCAACTGCGTCATTTGTTAGGTACAAATCGCTGCTTTACGGCAACTACACCCTAAATCCGGGGATGCATACGATCGTGATTACAAGTAACGGCCCTGGTGTCTTCGATGTTGACTTCGTAGGCCACGGCGCTCATCATCAATTTACGACCACTCTCAACTGTACTCCCAGATCCAATGGGAGTCATCCGTAAATCAACAAAAGAAACAAGATTTTAGCCTGAGCGAACGATCTATCGACGACAGCGATGGTGCATTCCAATATCAACCAGGTGTCTGGACGACCAGCATGAACGATTCAGACGACTTCCATAACCACACACATCAGTAAGTCACTGATCAAGTGATTTTGTATGTTTCCAACTTTAAATACTTGGAGTTTAGTAGCGCATCCAAGTCGGGTTCATTTGTTTTCACATTTATTGTAAGTAGCTGACTTCAATAACTGGCGTGGAAGTTGATGGTTAACAAGGGTACTGTCTACTGCCACGTTTTGAGTTAAATCCGATAACTTCCACAGGTGATGCTGTTATACTGGTAGGATCCGTGGGTCCGGGGCATGGCCAGTACACAGTACAGCTAGACGACCAGGAATTCAGGTCATACTCGGCATTGAAATTGACATATCTCTCGAACGAAATACTTTATTATGGTAGCAACTTGGACCCAGGGCGACATACGCTTTCCGTAGTCAACAAGGCCAACACGACCTTTAACATAGACTACGCTAAGGTCATCTTCCTTCCAGATCTGAATGGGAATCAATCACTGTAACTAGCCTATAGTTTATGAAAAGTCCTATCTCATCTTGTCCTCAGCACTGCATTAACTCCGGCAGCGGCAGGGCCTTCGGGCTCGAGCCTCCCCGCTCCCAACCCTCCGTCTGTCAATTCAAGAGCTGGGTGCGACAACATATTAGCAGCTTCGAATCGTTTTAACGAATCAATCCAGACTACCAACTCGTGTCCTCGCCGGTGTTGCCGTGGGCAGTGCAATTGGCACACTTCTCATGATTCTCATTGCTTTCTATGTAAGTCAAACCTCTTTTCTCATGTCTCTCGGTTAACCGTATAACCTTGAGGGTGTTAGTTTTATAGGCGCTCCAAAGGTGCACATAAGAAGCAGCAGGTGGAGATTGTTTCGCAATTCCCGCCTACTTATGAGCCGTCACCACCAAGCGCTGTGTCTCAAAAATTAGCTCCGCAACCGTCACTGAGAAAAAGCAGACTAGTTTCTGCGTCGCCTGTAGTGCCCGGCAGTGACGGATGGTATACCTTACCCCAAGACACAAGCCCTGCTGCGCAAGTTCCCCGATCTGATTCTTCATCCACGGCTTCGACGCTGGTAGAAGGAGGCTGGGGAAATGCTGCCAACGAGTTTAACAAAAATGGCTCCCGCAAGGCGAGAAGAGTTGTCACTATAGTTTCTACATGTGACTAAAAGTGTGTCCAGCCGCGATGTAAACCAATATCTCAAACGGGTCAACATCCTACCACGCAGCGGAACGCAATAATAGTTAGACATTCAGTAGCCTATATTGACCCCATTCCAGAGATGCGTGAGTTTTAAACATTTCTGCGGGAAGCAAGAG
>JABCKL010016794.1:6290-41057 GCA_018851305.1 Calocybe cyanea | reverse complement strand
CCAATTTCTCTTTCTAGTCAATGCTGTCCCAAACAAGAATGATGTAGCGCTGGCCGCGAGAATGCTTACTTCCAACAGTTGTCGCACCAAGATGCCTTGCAGGTACTCAAGGCAGCAATGATACAGTTTTGGAAGTGGATCCAGACTGAGCAGCGAATGTATTTCCCGCCAGTCATTTATTGTAATAATGCACGAATTGGCCGAGAAATTGATTCCGATGGTGTTATGGTTGAGAAATAGCGTTTTCGCAGCGCTGTGGTCTAAATCTTGGTTCGGAAATTTTTTCAACTTTGGGCCAAGAGCTATGCAGTCCAGTTCAAAAAATTTGGTCAGAATGGGCAAATTTGGGTTCGGAAATTTCAACCCAGAATCCAGAATTTCGGGTACGAACCTCGAAAGGTCCTGGTCTAACTCGACGAACTCGACCGTTTTATCTCAATTTCGATCATCAAATTTGAGCCACAGTCCTTGGCTTCGTAAGGTGTGACACGAAAGACTGATAAATTTTAAAAAAGGAAATACCAGGTCTGCACTCCGGTATTGCCACATGGGTCAGGATTTCGGGTTTGGAGGGCTGTGTTCGGACTTGTGCTATCATCTGGATATCCCTTCAAGTGCGAACTTGAGGGTGGGATCATTTACACTGGCTATTTGGGTAACACAATGTAAATTTATAATAGCCCTCAACCTGAGGTTTGAACCTACTTACAAAGGTTATGCTGATTTTTCCCAGTTGGATTACGATTGAAAAATGAATTAGACATGTTCAATGACTAGGAGAATTGGCATGGGCAGTCTCCTGTTCCATCAACAAATTTATGGGAGTTATGTTATTACTATCACCAGCCTTCACTGTGCCAGAGACCCTGAATACCTGCCAAGACTTCAATAATTGCAATGACCTTTATGGAAGTTAGACCATGGCCCTGCTCGGCGACCGTAGATTAGAAATAATAATTGTAGCCAAATCGTGCACGAGGCGCAGCCATAGGACAGCCATCCGGGCTCGCAGGAACTTCGTTGCCGTCGAATTAAGAAAACTCCTCGCTCCCATCAAAAATGGTGAACGCTATCCTCTCTAATTACAACTGTGGCCGTGATAGACCATAGCGAGCATCTCCGAAAGGCATACTATAAATATTCGTTTTGATTTGTACTTGCGTGCCTGGGGTTGAGCTGGGAGGTGTGAGCTTCTCTTCTCGTCCACACACAAAGGTAATCGGTCGTCATAAGGGGAGAGAAGCGCGTAAAGGATCGAGTATTATCGACTGCCTGATCCTACAACTATCAAAAGTCGAGCTCAGGTGCCTGTGCTTCTTCACAAATTTTCACATGCATCATGATCAATGGTTTGTCTTGTGCTTTACAACGGTCTACTTATGCATCCTGTGGCTGGGCTTGCAAGGCTGTGCTTTAGAAATTAGCACAGAACGGAAAGGCAGAACAAACTGTGAGCCGTGGGCAGGATTCGTTGCTCTGCCTTCTTCAGATGCGAATGTAGACTCTTTGTGATGTACAAGACTTTCAACCCTAAAATATTAACTGATCATTATATGATGCAACTGCGGTATAAAATATATTCAAGTAATGTGTCAACGGCACGGGACGCATCAATAAATAAATATTTCAAATAAACTCCACAATATTAGGGCAACAGCTTATAAGCAGAGCCAGCAAGCATCCATGCCGCCCTCTTCATTCTCTCGACAGTCGTTGTCTTTGTTTCAGCCGGTCTGACATTTGAAGCCTTCAGCCTTTTGCTTTTTCCTGTAATGCTCATTATAACACCTCGTCATCTTCTGCTCGTTATTTCTACTGGTGTTATCACCTATGTGGCAGGACTACCTGCTCATCCTTTTCAAAACCCTGATTGGTCCAACCCTGAAAATGTCGACAGTCTTCACGATTTCAATAGGCAGCGCACCCAGCAGCCCTCACTTACGACCCCCGGAGCTACATACAATCTCTATGTGCGATCCCCTTCCTCATATGTCAACCATTAACCCCATGATACATTTTCAGCGGCCGCCCGATGAACGTCAATTGTCCACTTCACACCCACAGCAACGTTCATATCATCAACCACAGGCCATAGGTGGGGCGATGCCCACCCAGCAGCCCTCACTTACGACCCCCGGAGCTACGTACAATCTCTATGTGCGACCCCCTTCCTCATATGTCAACCATTAACCCCATGATACCTTTTCAGCGGTCGCACAATGAACGTCAATTGTCCAATTCACAATCACAGCAACGTCCTTATTATCAACCACAGGCCATCGGTTCGGCGACGGACACTACCCAATTTGGCTACGACTATTATGAGTTAGTTCACTGAAGATCATCATTGACCGACAATGCTGACCACCTCCCCTCTAGCAATACACAAGCACCAGTCTCCGGCAATAATATCTATGGGCACCATGACCCCAGTTACGATCAACTTTCCACCTCAACATACTCAGGAGGCTCCTTCCAACCCCAAATCACTTCCATGTACCCCGCCCAAGCACAGCAGCCCGCCTTCAGTCAGATGGGTGGGCACGGAGGCGGTGGCCCGGGATGGGCGTCCCAATCGACCACCCCCTACACTCATGCCATGCCAGCGTACTCGTCGACCGACCACCTCCCCTCTAGCAATACACGAGCACCAACCTCCGGCAATAATAACTATGGGCACCATGACCCTAGATACGATCAATCTTTCCCCTCAACACACTCAGAAAACCCCTTCCGACCCCAAGGCATTCCCATGCACCACGCCCAACCACAGCAGGCCGCCTTCGATCAGATGGATGGGCACGGAGGAGGTGGCTCGGGACGGGCGTCCCAATCGTCTCATTCTTCGACCAACCCCGACACTGATGCCATGTCAGCGCACGGTCCTGGCTATACGACGCCAGCTAGTAGTTCGGTTTCAAACTTATCAGGTGGGTCGTCCAGTTCTCGGTCAACTAGCCAAGGTTCTGCTCCCAGGCGAAAAAGAGCTTTTGCACTCCGCAGACCTCGTAAGGGTCAAGTTTACCCAAGGGTACACCATTGTGACCGTGACGGTTGCGAAGCAAGTTACACCCGTCCGGAAGATCTGGAACGCCATAAAGAAAATCCGAGGGCACATGCCCGCCTCCCTCCCGCTTAACGGTTGGCCATAAACCATCATCGAAAAGCTGCATGTGCCCGGGTTCTTGGGAGGTGGCTGGTGGATTTCAAAACGTAGTCTGTAAGTAGAAATTTAGATGGCAGATTTTCTTTTCCGAGCGTATGACAGTAGCAAGTTGAAAATGACAAAAAGAGGGAGCTGGCACTTATTATTAAAACATCATTCAGCGTCTCAGTGGAAAAAAGCTATACAGTATTTGTTTATAGGTTGCATATCCTAAATTCCATGATTTATTCCACCCACTCCACATTTCCGAGCGCGAGCGCAGTCTCAAACGACGCTTTGGGCGTGTACATCGTTCCATCAGCGTAATGCGCATCCATTCGCATCTTTACGCTACGGTGAATCTTTATCTTGTGTTTCTTCTGTCTCGGAATGAATCGACCTCTACCCAAGTTCAAGCCGAAATCGAAATCCCAAGAGTTATCACTCTTCTGATAGTGTTGTCTCATCGGAAACAGCTCGAGGATCCACCAGGAGGGTGCGAGACTCAATTGGTCGTAGATAGGGGACATGGCATCGCGGAGCTCGTGTTCCTCTTCTGACATGTGTACCTCGACGAGGTTGTCGTCGTTAGCAAAGTTCTGCAGCTTCTGAGTATCTGAGGAAGGGATGCGTTGAATGGTTGCGCCGGTGACCGGAAGCGGAGGAGGACGTTTCTGTACGTAGGGATAAAGGGATGCGGGATCGAGCCCTAGGTTGCGTAACCCTTCTGACATGAAGACTATGCCAGTTTCGGCTTTGAAACATTCGCGGATCATCCACCGAAGAGGGATTCTGGCCAAAGTATGGGGCACACCATTCTCAACTGAGCCACCGCCGACATCTTCGGGTTTAACATCAGTTTTGGTCAAATTCGAGAGAGAAAAATCATGATGTGATGATGGACTTACCACAATGGCATCCTGCAAACCATACCTAGATTAGATTAGATAAGGAAAAATGCGTTATTCCGGTGATAGATATGATCAGGAGTCCAAGTCTTACCTCTTCAATGTCAGTTGGACGTTCACATTTCTCAGAATACTGTCTTTCCAGAGCTCTCAAGGAAATTTCGTGTTTTTTCCCGATACTAGAAAACTTGCTTGAGCTAGCTGGATGGGAATCCGAGCTCGAAACTTCAGGTTTCTGCCCGGATGCTCCCAATGTTGACTCCTGTGCATTGGGACGGTTCCACAAGTTGGCTTTGAATTTTGCACGACGCTCATCGAGAGATACAGCGTGGCGAAAAGTATTGACAATCGTGTTGGAGGTCGTAAATGGAAGTCTGCGCGGGATGAGCCCGACCGACATCACTGTGTCCCTGACATATTATTAGATGACGAAATCTTGTTCTAACGCACGACACCTACCATACACCTATGAACTCAATCGGTACATCAACAGAAAAAGCTTTTTTGAAAGCATTTGACTGTTTCCACCCTAGATCATCTGCACGAGTGTACATCTTGTAGGCGAATGGAACTTGCTGGTGGTTACACGCCGGCAGAAGTCCCACCTTCAGAAATATTTGAGTAAAAAGAGAAGTATATTAGGGACAATGATGTCACCTTGTGAATCATTCCAGCAAGCCCACGAGCGGTGTAAGCGCCTCTAGAGAACCCAAAAATACAGATCCGATCTCCGGTATTGTCTGAGCCGGTGTATCGATTAAGCGCCTGTTTGAGAAGCCTTCAAACAAGTAACACACAATTTTGCATGAGAAACTCATAGCCATCTGATATCTCTCTATCATTAAGGCTGTCTTTGAAGAGCATTCAAAACATACCCATGACATGCGCCGATAAATTCCACGCAACCATTTCGTCGAGTGTCTGACTAAAGGAATCAGGAACGAGCGAACACAGCTTGATTGATTATCTGCCTTTGAGAACTTGGCGGCCAGGGGTGTAGCGATTTCGGGGGAGGTGTATGTGCCGATTCCCGCCTGGGAAAATTTATGTTTTAGTGATACACGCCAAGCCATAGGCCATATCTTATGACTGTTGAGCCTAACCTGATAGTATACCATTTGCTTGTCACGATCATCTTTCTTCAGTAGAGTGAAGAACTCCACTATATTAGAGTTCTTGAGCTCTTATAAGAATATGAGAGTGCTTTTCGCTATAAAATGTGACCATACATCGGAATCAAATCTGCCGAGAGATATTTATAGCTGCATTGTAAGTGTCAACATCGGCACATACTGGTCTCCAGTTCCGTCGAAGCATAAGACCAATGTTCGACCTTGTAAAGCACTGGCAGGTGGAATTGAAGTCGGAAAAGGCTCCGAGGTCACCTTTGGGTTGAGGAAAGTAGATTGCTGAGGGCTACCGGCTATAGTGCTGGTGTCGCTGGCAATGGTTGAGTCCTGGACGTGAGTCGTGGCATCGGGCCCTGGGAGGGACATGGTCGGTGGGAAGTAACAGAGCTGGAGAAGGCTCTGATACAATAGCACACTTATTTAGACCATGCTGCGCGGCGCCCTAGAACTCGCGCAACTCGGTTCGAATATTGCGGCCATAGTATAATTTACTCGGTCCTTCATTGAGATTGTCAAAAAGAGTGATCGCTGCGATTTGTACATGTTTGTGGCACACTTCATGTCCATCAGCCCTCTCAGAAGGCACCCGACTACTGACTCTCTCTGTACCAAGTGATCAGCCTGCTTATGACCACATGATTTTGGCTTAGGCTACACATAAAGTCAGTAATTAATATATCATTTATACGTCTACCTTGTCAGGATTGAACAATCTGACGCGAACAGGCTCAAACCCGCTATTATGGGTCTGTCGCGTTCCGAGAAGGATATCACACGTTGGGGTTACAGAAGTCTTCTAATGGCCGACGAGCCGGGTGACCTTGTAGGGGGTTGGAACACTGGTTTGGAGATTCGATTATGGACGTTAGAACTTTATCGTGCATTCCAGACTTCACATGTCATAAGATGCTGTTGTAAAGCGGTCATGATCAAGGCTCATCGCTCTCATGACGGTCATATTTAGGCTCGTAAACCGGCTATTGCTCTTCATCTTATTATCCCCTTTCGGAACACTCTCATTTGAAGGTGATGTTTGGAGACACATTGACTTTCCGGTAAACAGAGAACCGGAGAGCGAACCCAGTTGTATATCCTCTGAGGAGCCCAAGGCTGCCATCCATGTGCTTTGTTCGCGTCGTTCATGAAGAACTGCTCAGAACGCAACAGCTGTCCAGCACTGGACGACAAGGCAGTGGCATTCGAGGAATTCTGTTACCTCGAAGATACACCTGATGGTTGACTTTTTCGACAGCACTAACGCCATTATCGGAAAAGGCACACATTTCGAAGAGTCACTTTGACAGATCCATCTATCTGATTCCGTCCTTCAGGCTACGGTTCGTCCTTAATGCCGTGATCAAACCTTGGGTTCCATTTAGGAGTAGCAAGTCTTTATAAATTGAGGACTCCTTTCACATTTACTGCCCGGTACCAACCTTAAGATGGCAGAAATCACAGCAACCCAAGCTCTCTCAATTGGATTGGATACCATATACTTAAAGAACCGCTCACCACCAGAAGCTCCTACTGGCTATTACGACTGGCAGATTACTGCTGATCCCGCAGACAATCGTGAAGGTCACTCTACAATCACAAATCTCTTCAACCGTGTAGGTGTTTGTTTTCATGGTTCAAGTTTTCAACGTTGGTTTCTCATCACATTCTAGGTACAAACATTTCAGGCCAAGGGCGGATTCAACAAACCTGATCCAAAAGCGATTGTAGGTCATCAGTCTTGTCCTTTCTGCTTGATGCTGATGTCCCTCAGGATGCGTTTATAGACGCTATTGTTAATCCCACATCGGTAGACGATCGTAAGGGGGCCGTAAGTCGCATTCTCCACTTGTTGTAAGCGTTTTTGTTTGAATGCTCAAACATCCTTAGTTCGCTACTGGTCTTGGCATCCTCGCCCGTATCGATCCCAGCACTCCTCTATACACGAAACTGAACAACTTTGTCATCAAAGCGCTGTATGAGACTGTCCCCCACCCTCCTGCTTCATACCTCGGTCAAGCACACTGCTTCAGACAAGCTGATGGAGGCGGTAATAGTCTCGACAATCCTGATATGGGGCGTGCGGGTACACCATACGCTAGGAGTGTTCAAGGAAAGAATGGGTTACCTCGGACTTCCCTCCCAGATGCTGGACTAGTCTTCGATACTATATTACAGAGAAACGGGGTACATTTTTACGCCTTTGTTGACTTGTGACTGTAGAGGGCTCATTGTTTCTCAGGTTCAAAACCACCGGGGGGGGATGTCAAGCTTGATTTTTGCATTTGCGTCCATTGTTACGCACTCTTTGTTCCGAACAGACCACAATCCCAGTAATATTCACATCAACCAAGCTAGCTCTTACCTTGATTTGAGCCCTCTCTACGGTGACAGTACGGGTTACTTTTCGTATCACGCTGGATTACCTCTCTTGACCACTGTGCATCTTAGACCAAGCCGCTCAAGACAAAGTGCGGAATAGGGCAGCCGGACGTGGCTTATTGTTCCCTGATACCTTTTCCGAAGAACGCCTTCTCTTCCTTCCCGCAGCAACAAGCGTTCTTCTAGTGCTCTTCAGCCGTAATCACAACGTGAGTTGGGTGTCTTGCCTTTTCGATCCCCTTTAGGTCTAGTCTAACGAGGCGGACTATTCCCCAAAGTTTATCGCAGAAAGGATTCTCAAGATCAACGAACGTAAAAGGTGGTCTGATCCACCTCCAACTGATCCGGAGAAGCGTGCGATTCAAGACGAAGAGATTTTTCAGACGGCAAGGCTCGTCAAGTAGGCTTATTTCCATTAGTAGATATCTCGGATCACGTCTAATGGGGGAATTTTTAGCTGTGGCCATTTCATGAGTGCGGTACTCGGTGATTATGTTGCTGGGTTTCTGGGATCCTCAGAAGGCTGCAATTGGAACATGAACGCGTTTGATGTGAGTTTGCTTCTTGTTTTTTTTTTTCTCCCGCCAATAATGCTGACTGTCTACTAACTAGCCCATCAAAACTAAGGATGTGGAAGTGGAGAGAGGTCGGGGTAACCATGTCAGCGTTGAATTCAATATTCTGTACCGCGTGAGTGATAGACATCGATACCAAGCTAATTTTTTCGTTCTTAACTGTATTTAGTGGCATGCGACTATGTCTGTTCGAGACCAAAAATGGACGGAAGATATTTTCAACAGTGCCTTTGATGGCAAACCCTTCGATCAAGTAAGCAAACCATTTTTGGCACTGATCAAAACAACACCAAACTAAGTCACGTGGTTTACAAAAAAGCTGTCTCTGGCGGATGTCGCGACCGTGGCTAAAGTTTTTGATGCTGTCTCGCCAATTCCTGCCGAGCGCACATTCGCTGGGTACGTCTCATCTTCTAACGTAAAATCAGGTATGATTAACGCTCTTTGACATCTCCTTAGTCTTAAGCGTGGAGCGGATGGAAAGTTCTCCGATGACGACCTAGCAGAGATCTTGCATGCTGCGACGGAGAATCCCGCTGGTACTTTTCGCGGTCGCGGCACTCCGGGAGTGCTACGTCTTGTGGAGATTATGGGTATAGAACAATCTAGGGCATGGGGTGTTTGCACGATGAACGAGTTCAGGAAATTCTTGGGCCTTAAACGTAAGTTATGGGTGGATTGTCTGAGAAAAACGCTTCTTATAAAGTTTGCCAGAGTTCGAGACTTTTGAAGACTGGAATCCAGACCCAGAGATTGTTGTGCGTAACTTTTATCTTGTCTCAAAGTAGAAGCTTCATTCATGTTTTGGACAGGCGGCTGCCCGCCTCTTATACGGGCATGTGGATAACTTGGAACTTTATGTGCGTTCATGTTTATGATGCTTTCTAAATTACTGCTCATTCTCTCGGCCGGTAAAGACTGGCCTTCAAGCGGAATCTACAATGCCTCTTACCGACGGGTCACGTTTTGCATGTGGATACACGGTATGCTCACTACCAAAAAGCGATAGTTATCGACGCTCAATGTGTTTTGAAAGACTACACGAGGTGTCCTTGGAGATGCTATTGCCTTGATTCGCGGAGACCGCTTTTACACGAGCGACTTTACTCGTAGGCCTCCTTTTCCGATTGTCTGATTATAGTGTTGATGTGAGATCCTAGCTACCAACCTCACGGCCTGGGGCTACTACGACTGCCAGCGTGATATGAACAATGGAGGACAAGGAGGACAAAGTACTGCCTTTCGCTGCCCTTGTTTGAATGCCGCTGACAATTGGTTCAATAAGTTCCTAAGCTTTTGCTCCGTCATCTACCCCGCCACTTTCCATGGGTGAGTCGAAAAGAAAGATCTATATCTTCTCATCGGCCACACTGACAAAACGTGCTACTGCAGAATTCCGTTTACTCCCTTTATCCCTTCTTTACACCCGAACACATGAAAGATAGCCTGACTCGCCAAAGCATCGCTAAAAAATACACCTTTGACCACCCCAAAACGCTTCCCGTTCCCAAGATTCTCAACACATTTACTGGGATCAAGGCAGCATGGAATGACCCGAGCAAGTTCAAGGTTATCTACGAAAAGTACGGGTACGGGTCGATCCTAATGTTCGACGATGTTGCACAGTGCGCACCCTTTCATTACTTCAACTCTTTTGGGCTATACTCACGGTCGTGGATTAGGCATGATAACGATAAAGCGATGGTCCTTCATGCGCTCTTCCCGGAAAAGGAATCTCTCAATCAACATGCGGCTTGGGTCGCTGCTGCTATTAAGGAAAAAATACATCAAAAGTCGTGGCGGTACGTGTTTTCGGATTGCCCCATGTCTTTCATGAAATGGGATTGATCAATTCGTCTAGGTATCCGAATGTTGCAGGAAATTATGTAAATATAACGAGGGATGTCGTCAACACAGTTGCTGCTCATGTTGCTGCTGATAAGATGGTTCGTCGCAAGAAACTTCTGTAACTTGCTATTATTGAACTAACTCTTGCTTTCAGACTGGTATCCCACTGAAGACGAAGGACAATCCATCCGGCATTTTCACTGAGAACGAGATGTTCGATATGCTTGTGACTCTTGTGAGTTCAACAGCTTGATCTAGCATATGACCCAAGTAGAGACTTAATTCAAAACGTTGTGTTTAGTTCACGTAGGCCTTGTGCGATTTAAATATCCCCAAGCATCTTCTGATTTGTGCCACAGAGTAACTTTCCTTACCTTTGACGAGCCTGAAACCAGCTTTGCGCTTCACGAAGCAGCGACGCAAGCAGGAACGATGATCGGTGCGCTCTGCGCTAAAGCCATAATTGAAACTTCTCCATCTGCATCTCCCGTGCGTTATCATATTTTCTCGTTTCAGCTCATCTATACAGACAAACTGATTCCCTTATCATTTCAGAGCTTTATAGGTAAACTCGCCGTTGGCGCCAAATCTTTCATTTGGCCATCAAACGATAAACCATGGTACCCATTCCTAAGTAAACTTGCTGCTACTGGTCGTCCTCTTGAGGAGATTCTCGGAAACATACTTGGTGTTGCAGTTGGAGCTTCCACAAATTGGTCGCATGCTGCTGCGAACGTAATCGATTTTTACCTCGACGAGTCTAGAGCCAAAGAAAAGAAGCATATTGTGGAATTGGCAAATAGCAAGGATGCGACGAGTGCGACGTTGTTGCGTGGGTATGTCTGTGAGGCCATGCGTACGTTTCTTTTTCTTCATGTAGGATGGTACGACGAGAATAACCTCTACTGTATCCAGGCCTCAAGCCCCAATTTCCTGGTCTTTGGAGAGAAGCTGTAGCAGATGCAACGATTCCTCAGGGGCAAGGTCTCCCACCTATGCATATCAAAGCAGGCGATCGGATATTCGCAAGCTTCAGAAATGCACATCTTAACGTGAGTCACTATACGTACTTCTTCAAACCAAAATGTCAGACCACTGAGACAAAAAAATCCTTTTGACTGATAGCCCTTAGAATTCCCCGATCCAACTTCTGTTGACCCCACTCGACCTTTTGCATCGTACAATCTTAACGGCGCAGGTTTCCACACTTGCCCCGGCTTATCTTATTCGGTTCAGACGATCACAGAGATTGTCAAGGTAGTTTTCAGTCTGAAGAATGTGCGCAGAGCTCCAGGGGATGCTGGGAAACTGCATGGATTCTCTGAAGTGATACATGAGACAAAGACAGATTACTTTGTCCGGCGCAATGGAACCGTGAACTTTTGGCCTGGATCATTGCATCTCCTCGTACGTATATTTTTCCCTCAGATTATTCTGTTTTACATACCTAATCATCCTTGTCATTCCAGTACGATGATTGAAGCACGCACTGTTTGGTATCTCCTATTTGGGACACTTGGCTTGTAGTAATATGCATAGCATCTCTCTTTGTCTATTTGTATTCACGGCATCCATGCTCAACGAACGCTAGACTGATAAGCAACGTTGTTTTTTTTTTTTTTCAATTCGGCCGGGTTTTTCATTTGCCCTCAGCCTGCCAATGCCTAGGATATCTTAACAAATTCAGGCCGACTAGCGCCTTGCACCGTAACCTTTTTTTGCTCCTTTGATTCCTCTGCGCCCACATAATATTTGTGGCAGCGGCACTAGAAGTGGTTTTGATGGCCGACGTTTGTGAGGAACTGAAGGGCAAAATGAGAGCTGCGCATTACCCGGTGAATGATAGTACTTTCAGTCAGCTCCTCGATTGGACCTGATCCACTAAGCAAGTGCTACAATTGATATGACGACTTTGATGCATTATTCCACGAGGATATGCCAGACGTGGCACTATGCACACTGCATACTCATGCCTAGCCCGCAGACACACTCGCTCAGCCACATACACGCACTCTCAACAAAAAGTTCCTAATAGTTCGCAGTGTACAGCTGGCCTTGTCCTCACCCTTACTGGATTCATGCATCCATCAAACGGCGAGATCTCACCCAAGTAGATATTGATGATATCACTAGCCAATCGCATACAGGGCATTGAAATGAGCTGTGACAAGATTGCTTGCTCTGTTCCCATCTGAACAAGGTTGGATTCTAGCTCTTTGCGATCACCAGTTAGATTCTTTACAAACCAACGGATTTTAGATGTAGTTTTACCCCGCGAAATTTCGAAAATCAATAGGATCAGAATCAGACATACAATACGTGCATATTGGGGATATGCCATGAGTCCACATGTATGAGGAATTAATGTGGCCATGGAATCGAAAGGGGGTCTTCAAAGAGTGGGAAATGTCCACGTTTGTAAATACTTGGCTTCGAAAGAAACGATTATGTGATTGAAAATGAGATACAGGAAACCATCAGAAATCTACCTGAAGTCGGTATCTTTGTATTTCAGAAGGATCCTTGTGCATGTGTAAATCTGTCATTGAGATACTCATGAGCATGTCAAGCCTGGAAACATGATTGAGCAACGAGCAGAGAGCAAGAAACCATGTGATAACTCTACCGATTTGATACTAGCATAAATCACTGGCAATGGCCGCTAGTCTCCTGATTGTTTCTATTTCAGAATGCAAAGAATCTCAATGTCATTAGGAGTTTTTCCGGCAAAAAGATTCGCAGGCGGCAGAACCGATCCTTTTGTAGGATCTATGATCATGGGTTACCAGTAAAGGAACATTTTTCAAGGCACCCATAGGCCAAACATGTCTTCGATTCCCGACTCTAGACCCTCAAATCCGAAGAATGGCTTTAATAGATCGGTCCTTCTATTCTGTTCTCAAGCTATTATTCGTTCTTGATGCCGGGATGAACCTGTAGATCCCATTTTAGAACTGTGGGTCTTTATAAATCGACTGTAGTACCTTTCTGATCCCACCGAGCATTGACACTGAGATGGCAGACATTACAGCAGCTCGAGCCCTCACACTAGGGCTAGATACTGCATATCTAAAGAATCGCACGCCTCCAGACGCTCCTACTGGCTACTACGACTGGCAGATTACTGCTGATCCTGCAGACAATCGTGAAGGCCACTCTACCATCACAAATCTCTTCAATCGTGTAGGTCTACATGTCGTAGTTTCCACTGTATACTCCTCATCCTATTCTAGGTACAAACATTCCAATCAAAGGGCGGGTTCGACAAACCAGATCCCAAAGCGATTGTAGGCTACCAGAAAGACCTTGCTGCTTGACGCTGATGCCCCTCAGGATGCATTTTTGGACGCTATCATCAATCCTACCTCAGTGGACGATCGTAAGGGCGCCGTAAGTCGCTTTCTCCACTTATTGTAAAACGTGCAAATACTCAAATTATCATCAAGTTCGCCACTGGCCTCGGCATCCTCGCTCGCATGGACCCCAGTAATCCTTTGTACCCGAAGTTGAATGACTTCGTCATTAAAGCATTATATAACACTGTACCCCACCCTCCTGCTTCGTATCTTGGTCACTCGCACTGCTTCAGACAAGCTGATGGTGGTGGCAATAATCTCGATAACCCAGATATCGGACGTGCGGGTACACCATACGCTAGGAGCGTCCAAGGAAAGAATGGATTACCAAGGACTTCCCTCCCAGATGCCGGACTAATCTTCGACGCAATCTTGCAGAGGAAAGGGGTGCATATTTGCTTTCAACTGGGTTGAGTATATCGAGAGCTTATTGTCACTTAGGTCCAAAACCACCAGGGAGGGATGTCAAGCTTGATTTTTGCCTTTGCGTCCATTGTTACGCACTCCTTGTTTCGGACAGACCACAGTAACCCTGATAATATTCACATCAATCAAGCCAGTTCATATCTCGACTTGAGCCCTCTCTATGGCGACAGTATGGACACTTTCCTGTATTTTAACCTTTTTTGACACGTGCATCTAGACCAAGCCGCCCAAGACAAAGTTTGAAACAGGGCAGCCGGCCGTGGTTTACTATTTCCTGATACTTTTTCCGAAGAACGTCTTCTCTTCCTTCCCGCAGCGACAAGCGTGCTTCTGGTACTTTTCAGTCGTAACCATAATGTGAGGTGTTGTTCATTTTCCTTAGCTCCGGTTTAACAAGTGTGGCTATTCAAGTACATTGCGGAGAGAATTCTGAAGATCAATGAACGTAACAAGTGGTCTGATCCACCCCCGAGTGACCCAACAAGACGCGCACTTCAAGACGAAGAGATTTTCCAGACAGCAAAACTTGTCAAGTTCGCCGTTGGCAGCTACCTTAGATAACATCTGACGAGAAATCGTAGCTGTGGCCATTTTATAAGCGCAATTCTTGGTGATTATGTCGCTGGTTTTTTGGGTTCATCGGAAGGGGTTAATTGGAATATGAATGCTTTTGATGTCAGTTATTCAAGTCATGTTTTATACATCTTCCGTTTTGTCGTTTACGTTGATTGTCTCCAGCCCATCAAGACCAAAGATGTTGAAGTTGACAGGGGACGAGGTAACCATGTCAGCGTTGAATTCAATATTCTCTACCGCGTACGTGGCATTCATTAAAATCAAGCTATTTTATCTTATGAATCGTAGTGGCATGCAACCATGTCCGCTCGGGATCAAAAATGGACAGAAGATGTCTTCAATAGTGCCTTCAATGGCAAGTCATTTGACCAAGTAGCTAACCGCTTCTAATAATTAAACGTTAAATCTGACCATCTAAAGCTTTCTCTAGAGGATATCGCGACCGTATCCAAAGTTTTTGACGCCGTCTCACCGAATCCTGCTGAGCGGACATTTGCCGGGTACATATTATCATCCGGTGAGAGACCTGGCCAAGCTAACGGTTCTCATATCTATTAGCCTTCAGCGCGGAAAAGATGGAAAGTTTTCCGATGACGATCTAGCGGAGATCTTACGCATGGCAACGGAGACCCCCGCTGGTACTTTTCGTGGTCGTGGAACGCCAGGAGTGTTGCGCCTTGTAGAAATTATGGGAATAGAGCAATCTAGGGCTTGGGGGGTATGCACAATGAACGAGTTCAGGAAGTTCTTAGGCTTGAAGCGTGCGCCCACTGATATGATGGTTGGAATGCTCGTTCTTATACAATTCTTGCAGAATTTGAGACCTTTGAAGATTGGAATCCTGACCCGGAGATTGCTGTGCGTATATTCATGTCTTTTAATTAGAGGCTTCATTTAGTATGGACAGGGGGCTGCCCGCCTCTTATACGGGCATGTGGATAATTTGGAACTTTATGTGCGTTCATGTCTTTGATGCCTTCTCAGTCATTGCTCATTCTTTCGATCGATAAAGACTGGCCTTCAGGCGGAATCCACGATGCCTCTTACCGACGGGTCACGGTTTGCATGTGGATATACGGTATGCTCATACTTAAGACAATCATGAACGACGTTCAGTTTATGCTTAAAGACGACTCGCGGTGTGCTTGGAGATGCTATCGCATTGATCCGTGGAGACCGATTCTATACTTCTGACTTTACTCGTAAGTTTACTGTCCTAATATTCACCGACAGCATTAATATGAGACCCTAGCCGCCAACCTGACCACTTGGGGTTATTACGACTGTCAGCGTGATATGAATAATGGCGCACAAGGAGGAGAAAGTATTCACTCTGATTGTCTTCATAGTATCTCCGACTAACATATCAAATAAGTTCCTAAGCTTCTGCTCCGTCATCTACCACGCCATTGTCCATGGGTGAGTTAACCACCAGCTTTAGAGCCTTTGAAGAACCACGCTGACAAACTGCACCATTGTAGAATTCAGTTTATTCTCTATTTCCTTTCTTCACACCTGAACACATGAGGGACAGCTTAACTCGCCAAGGCATTGCGAACAAGTACATCTTTGACCGACCACAGACGCTCCCTATCCCAAAGATTCTTAATACATTTACTGGAATTAAGGCAGCATGGAATGACCCGAGCAAGTTCAAAGTTATCTACGAAAAGTATGGCTACGGCTCAATCTTGATGTTTGACAACGTTTCGCAGTAAGCTTCCTCTGCCCTTCAAACCGTGTAGTCGTCCTCACCATTGATGATTAGACACGATAATGACAAGGCCATGGTTCTCCATGCGTTTTTCCCAGAGAAGGAATCTCTCGATCAGCACGCGGCTTGGATTGCTGCTTCCATCAAAGAGAAAATACAACAGAAGTCGTGGCGGTGCGTGATCTCAATTTTGCTTGTACGACTTACAGGGGTTCGAGGTGCATCTCAGGTACCCGAATGTAGCAGGAAACTATGTAGATCTCCCCAGGGATGTCATAAATGCAGTTGCTGCTCATATCGCTGCGGATAAAATGGTTCGTTTCTAAAACCTCCTGTTCAAACTTGCTGCTGGTTGACTGTTACATTTCTCCATCAACTCACTCAGGCCGGTATTCCTTTGAAGACAAAAGACAACCCATCGGGCATTTTCACGGAAAATGAAATGTTTGATATGCTTGTAACTCTTGTGAGTTATGATTTTTTTGTTCATCATTGGACCCTAGTAGGAACTTATCCTTTTCGACTAGTCCACGTAGGTCATACACGATTCAGTTCCGTCGTAGCCTCTTCTGATTATGCTACAGAGTAAATTTCCTCGCCTTTGACGAGCCTGAAACTAGCTTTGCGCTTCACGAAGCAGCGATCCAAGCAGGAACAATGATCGGTGCGCTGTGTGCTAAAGCAATAATCGAGACTTCCCCATCTACATCACCCGTGCGCTTTCCGCCTTATTCTTGTCTTTTTTGCGCTCAACTAACAATTTTGGTTACCTTTTAATACAGAATCTCCTAAGCAAGATCGCTGTCAGCGCTAAATCCTTGCTCTGGCCACCTAATGATAAACCGTGGTACCCATTCCTGAGCAGGCTTGCTGAAACTGGTCGTCCGAT
Source organism: Calocybe cyanea (assembly GCA_018851305.1). Taxonomy (NCBI): domain Eukaryota; kingdom Fungi; phylum Basidiomycota; class Agaricomycetes; order Agaricales; family Lyophyllaceae; genus Calocybe; species Calocybe cyanea. The sequence goes on along the minus strand of JABCKL010016794.1, from coordinate 24,114 downwards.
TGACGAAATTCTTGGAAATGTTCTTGGTTTTGCGGTTGTTGCTTCCACGAATTGGTCGCACGCGACTGTGAATGTGGTCAACTTTTACCTCGATGATGTCAGAGCCAAAGAAAGGCAGCACATTGTGGAGTTAGTAAAGAACAAGGATGTAGCGAGTGCGACGTTATTGCGTGGTTATGTCTGCGAGGCCATGCGTACGCATGTTTATTTCTGGTGTGAAGATACATCACCATAATCTTTTGTTTAGGCCTCAAGCCTCAGTTTTCCGCTCTTTGGAGAGAAGCTGTAGTAGATGGGGAGATTCCTCAGGGTCAAGGCCTCCCACCACTGCAGATTAAAGCTGGCGATCGAATTCTTGCCAATTTTAGGAATGCGCATCTTGATGTCAGTCTGTTCATAGGCTTGTTTTTAGACAACTGAGGTGAGAATCTTTGACAGCCTGCCGAGTTCCCCGATCCGACTGTTGTCAACCCCAACCGCCCTTTCGCATCGTATAATCTCAACGGCATAGGTTTCCACAATTGCCCAGGTGTATCCTACTCAATTCAAACAATAATTGAAGTGGTCAAGACAGTATTCAGCCTCAAAAATGTGCGCAGAGCTCCTGGCAATACAGGAAAACTGCTAGGATTCTCTGAGATGATACACGGAACGGAAACGGATCTCTTCATTCGGCGCAACGGAACTGTCAACTTTTGGCCTGGCTCGATGCATATTGTTGTACGTATAGCTCACCTTCAATTGTTTTAAGTTCTGCCTGATTTGATCATGCTTTGCGTTCTAGTACGATGATTGATGCATGTATTGTCAATGATTTATGGATCTCTTGTACTAGTAGGGTGACGTGGGATGTATTTACTTGTCGTGATATGTATCATGTTTTATTTGCATGAAAGGAGGCCTTGGCTTGATGAGGGCTGGTTTATCAACGCCATCGCTGAGTATTGCAAACAATGTTTATTTTTTTTTCTTTTTGTGTTCAGTTATAGCTTCCGCTCTTTTATGCCCAAAATAGGTAATTGTACACGATCGGGTCAACTGGCCGATCACGCACACTCGACGCGACGCGTTTTCAAATTTTACATTCTTCAATCCAACGTCCTGCCATATATTCTCTCAGTCCTTTTTTTAATCAAATTTGAGTTAGAACTAGAAGGATTTCAATGTAAAAGGCACAAATTCTAGCTATTCGGCTCACTGCCTTGGAGAAGATCAAGAGATATGGTTCCCCCTCTCACATGATCGACAGCAATTATAGCCGGAGTGCACGGACCTGTGATCCATAACTTCAACATTTGGCAGACCCGGAAGTCCCACATTCTCTCTATGATCCCCTTTTCTTGATTATCGCCTTAGATTCGCTCTCAACTATGTCGAAAAGGAGAGTTGCTTATTATTACGATCGTAAGTTGCCTTACTACATATACTGCAAGTGCCAGATCTCACGTTCGTCACAGCGGACACTGGTTCCTACACATATGGCGTAGGTCACCTCATGAAACCTCATCGTGTACGCGTTACACATGAGCTAGTCAGCTCCTATGATATGCTTGGAAAGATGCAAGTCTTGGTGCGTGTTATCTCAAAAGTACATTCACACCTCTGACCTGAACCGTTCTTATCTTTCCAATTTTCCGGTAATGTTATCAGAGACCGAAAAGAGCGACACCTCAAGACATGACAGCATTCCACACAGATGAATATATACATTTTTTGAACCGTGTCACGCCGGAAACGGTAGAAGAGTTGACAGGTCATGGCACAAGATGTAACGTTTTCTGTCTTTTCTTGGAGCTCGAATGGCTATTTCTGACACAAGCATCATTCTTAATCCAAATAGTCTTAGTTGGGGACGACAATCCTGCATTTGAGGGTGTTTTCGAGTTCTGCTCCATCTCCGCTGGCGGTTCAATATGTGAGTGGAAGCCTTAAATCTCGGTCCATTCAGTTTAATACATTAGACTGAGCATGGACTCAATCGCAACGTTGACTAATTACCCATTTCAGCTGCCTCAGAACGTATAGCATCCGGCGCCGTAGACATCGCCATCAACTGGGCCGGAGGCCTTCACCACGCAAAGAAGCGTGAAGCCTCCGGCTTCTGCTACATCAACGACATCGTCCTCGGCATTCTCGAGCTTCTCCGAACTTACCCACGCGTACTCTACGTCGATATAGACTGCCACCACGGAGATGGTGTCGAAGAAGCGTTTTATACCACGGATCGGGTTATGACGTGTAGTTTTCATAAATTTGGAGAGTACTTTCCCGGAACGGGGTCACAGGAAGATAAAGGGAGGGGAAAGGGAAAGGGGTATTCGGTCAATGTGCCTTTGAAGGATGGGATTACGGATGAGGCGTTTCGGAGCGTGTTCGATCCGGTGTGTATTTAGAGCACCCGTCTTTCGCGAGTTTTGTGAAGCTCATGGCACGCAGATTATCGCTAAAATCCTTGAAGTCTATCGTCCCTCTGTTGTCGTCCTTCAATGCGGTGCCGACTCCCTAGCCGGCGATCGACTCGGGTGTTTTAACCTGACAATGGAAGGTCACGCTCACTGCGTCCAATTCCTCCGCCAACAAAACGTTCCGCTCATCCTTCTCGGAGGCGGTGGTTACACTGTCAAGAACGTTGTTCGGGCATGGACGTATGAGACGGCATGTACGCTTGGCATCGAGGACGACATTGATACGAACATGCCGTGGAATTCGTACTTTGAGTGGTTCGGCCCGAGGTATAGATTGGAGGTTGTGGAGAATAATATGGATGATTTTAATGTCAGGGATGGGCTGCTGGATAGGATTCGGTCAGTCTCTTTCTTTGTCCTGCCGCGCTCGTTTTCTGACTTGTGATCCGTGTCTTCGTGTTACCCTCAGGACAACGGCCTTGCAACAGCTGCAAGAACTGGCTCCTGCACCCTCGGTAGGCATGCAAGATGTTCCGAGAACCAGCGTTGGTCAACATTTAGGGTTACGGAGCGAACTGGTTACCACTACAAAAGAGAGGGTAGATGAGCTGGATTCAAAGCTAGCTGGTAAGCGTATATTTGTCAGCATTATGATATTTCAATCAAGGTCGAATGGATTTTGCAGCTGAGCACGCACGATACCAGTACGACATGGATATGTACCATCAACAAGAGTCCGACGGCACGTCCTCCGACGATACATCAGACGACGACGAGAAGTCATGGGACTCTGATGAGTCCGTATCAGAAACATCGCATTCAGCCCGTCGTCGGCACCGCCGACAACGTGCACCTCGGGAGTCCCGAAAACGGATGAGCATCTTAACCGGCCAATGTTATGAGGTCCCTGTGTATGACCCTACAGCTGTTAGTGCTGCTGTTTCTGGCCAAGGAGGGTATGTCGCATACAACGGGTACGGGTACGCATATGCCGGATACGCTGGGTATGGACCTGGCGCGTATGGTTATGGGCCGGGATACGGACACGGGTACGGTGGAGAGTATGATATGAGTGTGAACATGAGCATGAATGGGATGATGTTCCCTACGCGGACACCCAAACGGCGGTTCTTCCATCATCAAAATGGATTTGGACTTGGACATGGGAGCGTGGAAGAGATGGTTGCGAGAAGATATCACCGTGCTGCTGCTACTGCCGGGATGGGGTCGGAGCCTATGCTTCGATCACAATCACGACAGTCGCAACGATCGCAGCAATATATCGGTGAATTGATGGAGAGAGATGGAGAGGACGATGGATGGGATGACAACGATGTGCCAGATTCCTAATCGCCAGCCATTAGAGCCTATTAGGTGTTCAGGCAGGGATTGTTTTGATGGTAAATGTCATACGCGACACTTTTAATTGGGAGAAAGTCGGTGTAAGTGGTGTGAAGTTGGACAACTATCAGTGATGGGGAGGAAGATGGATCGATGGGATAGGGTGATATGCGAGATCTCGAGGGATGCCTTTGATGCTATTATTGGATTCGGAATTTATTATATCGCCAGAATCAGCTTAGCCTTTTTATATGATCATAATCATGTCTAACGTCGTTGTCTACATTGGTAACATCAGAACAGAAGAGCTTGTGGCGATCTATGTGTCGCGAATCTGCATGGTAATTAAATAGGAAAGTAAACGTATCTACAGCTGTCATATTATGTATCTAGCCGACGTAAAAACTGTAGCTTGTCCCTTGTTTCATCAAAATCCAGTGCGAGGGGAGCGCATAAGTACCACAAAGGCATGATCCATTTAGTATACAACGGGATGGGTATTGTTCGGGCAGAAGCTTGCTAAAACAAATGCAATGTCGAACCACGGTTTCAAGAGATTTCTGGAGAAGTTTCAGTCAAAAAAGGTATGATTCAATAGGGGAGTCTCAATGTCGGAAAAAGAAATCCGCTAGAAGCCGATGACATCAACGGCCAACCCTCCGTCGACGGGAATTCTGCATCGACATATGTTTCAATAGCCGGGACTCTCACCTGTATGTCGTCTGCCGTCCCGTCTTTGCTCGACAAGAGGCGACAACGTCCTACTGGCATCGGCCTCGGGCATGTCCAATTTTCGGGCAATAGCGGTTAATGACCGAAGCATGCTTTCCCTATCAATGTTTGTCGAATCTAACGGAGGCGGGGAGTTGAAGTCGAGGAAGGCAGCCTCGTCAAAGGAAGGTGGGAGAAGGCCATAGAGTGATAGTAGGGCGACAAGGCGAAGTCGACTGCTCTTGGCTTCATTCTCTTCGGCTGGTGACACCATAGTGTATGTATCGTGGCGACGTTTGTTGTCCTAGGTTCAAAAAAAGGGAGAAGAGCTTGGTGTTCACAGTACAACTGGAGGGAGAGGGCGTATCAAGTCGAATTATTATAAAAGAGCACGAGCTATTATAGCCTTGCATCGCCCATGGAGATCGAGATTAAAGTTTCCCGTTCCATTGCAATTTTTGGCAATGGTTTCGCCGAGTTGTTCTCGTACCTTGCAATCAATTTTGAAATTTACATTGCATGCATTCCATCTATCGGATTGCATGCCAATGTAAACAGATCATGCATGCGAACACGAACAGCCATGTGTAAATAAAACGAAAGAACTTGTTCCCGTGCGAACGAAGCGATACCTAGCGAACCTGCGTGGAAAATATTTGCCACGACCATTTCAAAGTTGGCTGGAAAAAAGAATAAAGGACAAGGACCTTTCCCTTATGGGTCTGTGAGGGGTTTGGAAAGTTGCGTGATGGATGGCGGTTTGGCCTTGGCAAAATTTTAATAGACGGACCCGTTAAATATAAATACCGCAAGGGGAGATGCAAACTGCGATCATTCTGAATTGGGGTCATGCTCGGACTTCTCTTCGAGATTCAAATGGACCTCAGATCTCGCTAGTCCCAAAATTGAAAAAGTTTTTGACGTACTTTCTCCACACGGACACGTCGTGCGAGTTATGGACAAGCAATATCATCATTCATGAGGTTCCCTTCACATGTACAATGTCTGTACCATGAAAGAACTCCCAAAACGCCCGCCTCGGCGGTATCTAAGTTTAGTTATTCCATTAGCTTTCGTACATGATTTATACATGATCCGTGACACCGGGAGGTTTAGTATACTTAATAAGTATGTGGTCCTCGTGCTGAGATAGTCTGGAATGCTAATTATGCGCATCTGCAGACCTAATATGGTCTCTCCCTAAGGGAATTGCGGCGGCCCGCCTGTCTGCCCGAACCTGCGCGTCTGACTACACGGCTGCAGTATGATAAGATACCCGTCTGCGATTTGCGACTTCCTTGGACATGACATCAGCTCGGCCTCCATCTGTTGAATTGTTGGGCTATGCGTTGCGTAACCCGTTTCGTCATGACTTGTCTCCTGATGAGTGTTCAGATGATTTGTGCCAGATGTAACAGCTGGACAGACTAAAGTTTCATGATTGGTGATATGTCATTTCTTTTCGGATACGGCACAGCGACGATCTTCGGCATTAATGGCGGCAGTATGCTGCTGCTTGCCATGGAAAGAACGAGTGGTGATATCGACGTTCAGGGAAGCGGCGGCCCAGGGTGAAAGTGGAATTTGAAATTTCTTCTTTGTGATCATTACTCTCGATATACTGACAGTGCGTGGGGTATCCATGGAATCACTCTATCCAACCGCCCACTTCATCACGGCCTGTCAAGAAACAACAGTCTAGTGTAAACTTGTGCGCAGGTCGATGATGACATCATAATGTCTAACGGCTGGCAGTTATGAAGGGTCGTTCAGGTTTGATGTCACTGTATAACTGATACAGCTCTGACGCCTACGAAACGCAAACGACCAGATCAGCTCTAGGCCATTTCTATACGACTTTGAACAGCCCTTGCAGGTGCCCAAGACATCTGCCTAGCATTGTAGTGGAATAAGTGGGAGCTAAGCGGATCCGTGATGGGCGGTATGGGTGATGCAAGAGGCAGCGCTTGCCAACGGTCAAAGACGGCTTGCTCTTGAGTTTCATTATGTCCTTCCGTTTGCGCTCGGTATCATATGGATTGCATCGGAGAAGAATGGATCAGAATCATCAGTTTTGTGGGCCGTAGCTAGCGCTGGAGGCCAAGCGCGCCTACTTCTCTATGTGGGTTATCGAGAGAACTTCTGAGAGGTTCCCTCAGGTTCAAGCAAGCACCACGCTGGATCGAAACGCCGCAGTTCGAAAACATGCACCATGTACAGCGGCAAATGCCTGGCTCCTGTTCGTAATGTGAGAGGTAATACGGTTACTCAACCAAGAGATCTGTTAATCATCAGGACGGTTTTTTACCATGTCCGAGCATAGTACGACAGCAAACTCAAAGTAAGGTTGAGCTGTCCACGAAGACAAGCTCGCTCGTTGACACTTCACGGCAAAAAACTTGCCACGAACGCCAAGAATCCTTTGCCCCAGGGGTATGATGAGGGGTTTTTCCAAGTTGCGTACGTGTTACGTGCCTCAGAGGCACGTGGACATTGTCATGTAATAACTCAAGTTTGCCCTGGGGGCCTGGAGAAGTTTCCTGCTGAGAAATAGCTATTACTGTAGTTGTGCATTGGTGACAAGACATGATCTACACTTCTCAAAGTCCATCTGGTTTGGGTCATCGGGTTCACGGCTTCGGTCACGGCCTGAGAAATGGTAATGTATGTCCCCAAGTCTTTCGGCACGCTCGTCAGTGGCATGTTGTTCTCGCATATGATCGGCAAGAAAAAAAAAGGAAATCTCGAAAACTCTCTTTATGTAGCATGCATGCCTGCTTCCAATGATAGGAGATGTATGATTACACCATCGTTGTGGCTTCGAAGGCTCTTGCATGCTTTTGCTTCAAAAACAGACATTATTGAGGAGTCTTCGTTATGTCTGCAGATCCTTCGATATCAGAGTCTCTATCCTTCGATTCAATCGCAGCTTCAAACGGTATAAGCAGGTTGAGTAAAACGGCAACAATTCCCGAGGACAAAACTGTCGATTAGTTAATGTGAGTTTAGAACGTTGTCATCTGGAGAAGCTGCTTCTTACATGGAGTGCTTAGCACAATCGTGATGGAATTAAACAACCCCTTTAAGCCCGGATTGGGATCAATCACCCTGTCGAACAGGTGGGTAAAAACCTCAGGAACAAGGAGGTCACCGAGACCGAAAGACAGCGCCGCAGCGAGGATGAACCTCTCACGCCGTGAAAAGTCGATTAGCGAAAGCACGCGCACCCCAGATACAGCCACACTCGCAAACAAAAATGTCGTGACGCCTCCCAAAACTGGGTTTGGGATAGACAAGAAGACACCCGATATCTTTCCGAGGACGCCGAACAGGATGAGGAATGCGCAACACCACCTTCCTGCTCCCCTGTTTGCGCAGCGAGTTATTGCTATCACACCGTTGTTTTGAGCGTAAGTCGAAAGGGGGACTAGGGTGAAGAGAGCTGAGATAAATCCGCCTACACCGTCAGCCTGGACGCACATGTGTTACTGCAGGTTAGTAGATGAAGGAAGAACGCGTGCAAAACGCACCAGCACCCCGCCTTGAATTCTAGTCTCAAACTCTGGTCCTTGAACTTGCACTCTAGACACCTCTGCGGATGCGGTGATATCACCAATAGCTTCTATCGCCAGAGAAACTAATAGCGCGCATAATGTAAATGCTTTTGTCTGCATAGCAATGAAAGATGAGATATTCCTACTATAAACGGCCAACATAGGTAAGATCGCCGGTGGGTAAACAGATATTTTGAACCTGTGGACCCTGTTGCTTTATCAGGTATGTTGTCATTCGTGGGGTTTAGTTTAAGCGTTCACCATAAAAATGTGATATTGGGTGCGCTATCGATGCTTGACCGATCAAAGTAACCTGTGCCGGCGGCAACGATGCATCCGACAGCCAAACCTACGATAATACTGATATTCTTTAAGAATGGCGACCCGAAGATTTCCGTCAGAATTATCGTAACGAATGACAGGAAGCCAAGACCGATGAACTCGGGCGATCCCCAACTTTAAGAGAGGAGATAAAGAGTTCAAATGAGTGTGCTCAACGCTGAATATGATGGGATCCTGGAGCTCACGGAAGAGGGCGCGGGGAAAATATCGTAGGACAAAGCTCGAATATTGTTCCCGTGGGCGCATGTCTGCAATCATTGGAGCCGCCTCCCCAGTTAGCCATGCCCGAGGCTCCGATCAAAGAGGCGCCGATCATAAGAATAACAGTCCCTTTTGCGGTGGCAGATCAAAGTAAAAACCCCCGCCCCTGACGCGAAGGACCTCGCGAAGAAAAATCTCACCTGTCACAATTGGCGGAAATACGCTCTTAAGAACGCGCGCGGGCAGAAAGGAGAGTAGTATTTCTAGAAAAGAGCAGATCAGCGAAGTGCCTGTTGTGTATATTGTCAGCGCCCGAATGTTGCGTAAAAGAGCTGCTTTTTTTCTACCCAAGAGTTTTCCATAAGCGTCTGGACAGGGCCCTCGCGTAACAAGCCCATCGTTCGATATGATGGATGGACATGTTCCATCCTTGTACATCGCGTCAAAAATCTAATATAAAGATCGTAAAAGCCAACTCGTGAGACGATTTTAGTTGACAACAAACGGAATTAGCAGTGCTGAGTGTACTGAAGCTGGTTCCAACAACAGTGATAAGGCCTGTACCGAGGTAATAGTTTCTAAACAGGTGTATCCGCGACATTTGTAATAAACTCAGAATACCTGAGCGCGAGTGATATAAAGTGAGTTGATATTATATCATTGCTAGTAGGCAAAATCTAGGCTTACCGCATCCGATTAGAGATGCTGAAATCATGTAAGCAGAGGTTTGTGCATCGAGATTGAGGGTGGATGCTAAAATGATTGGGGGAGTAATCAAGCCAGCTAGCATAGCGAGTGCATGCTGAAACCCGCTGGAGATTGCCAGTGCCAGAGGTAGGTCGGCTTCGAGAGAATAAAACGGCGGCGGTCGGGATCTTGACTTCATGAAGGGAAGTGAGGGGGTACATAGCCTAGCAGCGAGAGCTTAGCCACTTTGTTACTAGCTTAAGGCAAGAGATATCACCAAGCGTAGTCATAGTCCCCAAGCCATCCTTTACGAGTGAAGAGCTTTTCTTGCAGACGTTTTGCTCTATTTTTGGGAGCGCTGTTTGTTCGGCTTAGAATATAATCAGAGTCAAGCGCCGGAAGAGTCGTGACAGCATTGGGTTCTGCGTGCAGAAGTTCAGAGGGAGAGGCCATGCTATGTGTAGACAGATACGAAAGCTAGCCACACGTGGTCGCCTCAAAGCTTGCTTTTTTTTAAAAAGCAAGCCATATGAACCGATAAGAAGTGAACCTGCTTAAACAATTCAAACGTAAAGCACCAACGGAGATATATACGAAGCCATTCCACGTGACTAACAGAATACTGTACAAGATATTTTCATTCTCGATTTTTCAAGTTGTTATGATACAAACTATGCGATTAACAATAAAGATACATGCAGCTGAGAGACAAGACAAGGTAGACATAAAATAGTGACTCATCTCAAGTTTCCACTGGCATCTCTTCCCAATTATCTTCTCCTTCCTGTTCGCCTAAATCTCGGCCACCTTTCCCCATCATGTCTCCGACAGATATGGGTGGTGCGGCATGCCTGCCGAGAACGACGTCTTCAATGGTCTCATCCCATCTCACGCCGCTCTGAAAGAATCTCCGCTTAGACGCCCTTCCAGGCACTATTCCATACTCGAAATGGCTTCCCTGTTCGTGGACAGGGGCGTCAAAGTACTGCCCGGTCAGGAGGCTCATGCGTGGTCTTCGTTGTGGGGCTTTAGATAGTCGATGCGCGTGTGAACGGTGTCGACGGGCCGACATAGATTCATCGGAATCCCAAGAGTCATCGTCGTCAGATGTTGCCGAGGATGTATCGGATCCTTGAGACTCATACAGATGACGCGTGTGTTCTATTCTTGGTATTAATTTTCTTTTTCGTAACACAAATGAGAGAGGATCAATCTTACCAGCCAGCCGCAAGTCGAGCTCATCCTTCTCTCTCTCAGCGTCCCAGCTGAACCCAAGATGATGTCCAACGCTTTCTCTCGGAACATCGTGTATGCCAACTGACGGGGCAGCTTCTAACTCCTGTAGCTGCTCCAATGCTGTTATCCTAAATGGATTTATCTAGTCGACGGTTAGCATGATCAAAATGAATGACGCACCGAATTTTCTCAAGCGACCCATCCTTGACGTTGAGGTCTTCCATATTATTTTCCACGACCTCCAATCGATACCGTGGACCGAACCATTCAAAGTATTCGCTCCATGGAAGGTGAGGGTCGATTGTATCTTCAATTCCAAGAGCGCACGCTGTTTCATATGTCCACGTTCGGGCGACGTTTTTCACGGTGTATCCGCCACCTCCAAGAAGAATAAGGGGTATGTCTTGTTTTCGAAGAAATTGAACGCAGTGGGCATGACCGCGCATCGTGAGATTAAAACAGCCTAATTTATCTCCAGCCAAAGAGTCCGCGCCACATTGTAAAACTACCACTGATGGTCGATAGACTTCAAGGATTTTGGCAATGACCTAGAATAGGTTTGGGATATAAACTTGAACGTCCTGATTTTCTTTAAAAAAAAACGCACAGGTTCGAAGACGCTTTGAAATGATTCATCCGTAATTCCGTCTTTCAGAGGAACATTGATGGCGTATCCCTTCCCTTTACCACGACCTCGGTCCTCTTGAGTTCCCGTTCCTGGAAAGTACTCTCCAAATTTGTGAAAACTACACGTCATGACACGATCGGTTGTATAAAAGGCCTCTTCAACACCGTCTCCGTGGTGGCAATCGATGTCGATATATAGTATGCGAGGGTAGGTTCTCAAAAGCTCTAGTATTCCCAAAACGATGTCATTGATGTAACAAAAACCAGACGCTTCTCGTTTTTTGGCGTGATGTAACCCTCCGGCCCAGTTTATTGCAATGTCCGCCGCTCCAGAAGCTATTCTTTGTGCAGCACCTGTTCATTTTCAGAATAAACCACAAAGAACTAGGTACTATTTCACAAACATATTGAACCGCCGGCAGAGATGGAGCAAAACTCAAATACGCCTTCAAACGCGGGATTGTCTTCTCCGACAAGGACTACACCATCCTTTAGACAGAGACTGAATTGAAGGAATCCATTTGCTTACACCTTGTACCATGATATGTCAATTCCTCCGCTGTTTCTGGCGTCACTCGGTTCAGAAAGTGGATATATTCGTCGGTATGGAATGAGGACATTGTCTCTGGAGATGCCCTTTTGGGTCTCTGTCGGGGAGTCAAGGTAACCCCGTGAGATGAGTACTATACACACACAAGAACTTGCATCTTTCCAAGCATATTGTATGCATTGACCAAGTCGTGTGTGACGCGTATGCGGTGAGGTTTCATAGGGTGACCCAAACCATATGTATAAGCCCCGACGTCCGCTAGAAACTTCCTATTAACTTGGGTGCTTTTTGGTAAACAATAAGTGGGCACACCATCGTAATAGTAAGCAACTCTTTTCTTGAACATGGCGAGGAATGACAGGAACTGCGCAAGCTCGGACACGGGAGGATAACGCAAGGCCTTGAAAATCCAGGATCCAGTGGCGTTTGACTGGATTGTCGTCATGTGAGCCTTCTAAATTAAACATCACCAAATACTTTGCAATGAAATTTCTGCTTTGGGATTTGTTCCTGATTTCGGCGTTCTGGCTTCTTGGCTGAGTTAGGCAGCCCCGTTGGATGTACATGTACGTATACGAGAAGGATTCTAGAGACTTAAGTGAACTGATAGCTTGGTAGTACCTATAATCTCAGTCATTGCCTCCACGTACACAAGGAATGCACAACAATGCTACTGGGTCAAAAACGAAACCAACGAAATCGTATTACAATGTAACCAAGTTATTGGTATTAGGACTTGTGTTTCATTTGGTCTACATTGGCACAGTATTCGACTGTTACTTCACAAGCCCAGTTGTTCATGGAACGCAAAGGCATAATGTTGGGAAAGCAGCGGCCAAGAGACTAGTATTAATTGTTGGTAAGTCGTTGAAAATTTTTCGAATCTGTAGGTCTTCTGAGTTCTCAAATTGTAGGTGATGGATTGAGGGCTGATCTCCTTTTCAATGTGGACGCATTTCCTGCAATACCGGACGCACCCAAGATCGTAGCACCATACCTGCGTAATATCGCAGAGAAGCGCGGGGCCTTTGGTATCTCTCATACTCGCGTTCCGACTGAGAGCCGTCCAGGACATGTTGCCATTATTGGTGTGTAGTTTCCATCAACGACAACCATAAGCTAACATATCGTGCCATTAGGTGGTATGTACGAGGACGTGTCCGCAGTAACCAAGGCAAGATTCAAAGAGGCATATTTTGCAACCAACCATCTATTAACTATCGACAGGGCTGGAAAACAAACCCCGTGAGTGTGGAACCGTTTCGGTCCGGAGTCATTGCTGAACTTATCTCAGGTAGATTTTGATTCCGTGTTTAACCAATCAAGCCACACCTTTTCATTCGGATCTCCTGACATATTGCCAATGTTTGCTCGTGGGGCGACCCCGGGAAAAGTCAAGACCTGGAGTTACGATGAAGAGGACGAGGATTTTACCAAAGGTAACGTCATCTCCAAGGAGCTTCTCCCGAACTAGAAGACACGATTCTTGTCTTAGATGCTACCGCACTTGATATTTGGGTATTGGACCAACTCCGGGCCCTTTTTCGTAACGCAACCACTGATACGATGTTGAATGGACAATTAAGGTCTGGTCAGGTCGTGTTTTTCCTGCATCTCCTCGGTTTGGATACCACAGGACATTCCTACAGACCGCATTCTAAAGTATCTTGGCCATAGACGCTTCCTTTTCTTATCTCTAGACTGACGAGTCTGGTCTTAGGAGTATATGAATAATATCCAAATCGTTGACGACATTGTCCGACAGGCGGAAGCGATTATAAACGACTTCTACGGGGATGAAGAAACTAGCTTTGTATTTACAGCTGATCATGGGATGTCCGTCATTGGAAATCACGGTGATGGAGGTATACAATTCTTATACACTAACCTAGTACTATACCTTCATTGATATGCGCTATTTAGATCCGGACAACACGCGGACGCCGATAATCGCGTGGGGGAAAGGCATTAGAGGACCTTTACCAGATTCGACTCCCTCTTCGCATGATGCATACTCTGAACCTTGGCAATTGAAGCATTTGTTTCGTCGCGATATCGAGCAGGCGGATATAGCAGCAATTATGGCATCGTTGATAGGAATCGACTGGCCATTCAACTCGGTGGGCGTGTTGCCTGACGTTGACCCTACGCGACCGGGATATTTATCACCCACCTTGGGAGATGAAGCGCTAGCGAAGGCTGCTCTCGTTAATGCTAGGGTAAGTTCAGTATCCTTTGAAATGGATAAATTTATTGAGTGCTTGAAAGGTGATTTTGGAACATTATCAAGTAAAACATGGTAGGATTACTCTATCACCCTCTAGCCTTCTCTTACACGTCACATTCTGTATGTTTGCAGAACTCAAAAAAGCCAATACATTGTTCTACAAGCCTTTTGAACCCTTAGAAATCCCGGGATCCCAGAGCAACGGACCCCAAAGAACTGCGATCCTCGATAGGATTGAGCAACTAATGCGCGATCAGGATTGGAATGCAGCCCGTGCAGTATCAGCAGACCTCATCCAGTCTTCTCTGAATGGCCTTCACTATCTACACACATATGACCGTCGCTTGATCCGAGGCATGGTCACGGCGGCGTATGTTGGCTGGGCAGCGTACGCATCATTATATATTTTTCGGCCTTTGGACTACGTCGCGAAACCTCCAGCATTATCATGGGGTTCTCTCCTTCTGCACTCGGTCTCTGGAAGTGTCATCATTGCATTTTGGGTTCTTTTTGCTGTGCAAAATTCCCCATGGACGTTTTATATCTATATCGTGTTTCCTTGCTATTTTTGGCACCACTTCCTATCGCAAACATATATGAGCCTGCGTAACCAGCTTCCTGCTGGTCGTTTGAGTTATTTGCGAACGGCGTTTGTTGCTTTTGCGGTTATGGCCGTTCTGCAAGCTATGGTTGTAAGTCACGATGCGCCCTTATTTCTAGCATGTCTCTGACGCGCATCTAGGCTGCGTATACCCACCGTTTCATCTGGAGTATTGGCTTTATCTTTATTGGTACTGTATGGCCAGCGACATGGCCCGCAGAAAAACTTCGTCAACACTTCTATACGTTCCTTGGGTGGATGGTTTTGTGTCTGACTGGGTCCGTTTTTCCTTTGCTCTCCGTGGAGAAGAAAGAGAGTTTATTGACAATGCGAGTAACACTATCTCACTACCAGCTACATTCATGCAGTTCTAATATCTGATGCTTTAGCCTTACGGGTGGAATCTTAATTTTGATTACTGCACTTTGCTCTTTTCCGTTACTTCTAAAAGACGTTGGAAAGGAGACTTCCAAAGGTGCCCGAAAACCACTGATTGCCCTTTTTGCTGTCCAGGTAAGCAAGTCTTGTTCTGAAAACCGGGCAAAACGTTTAACAATATTTTTGTAGGCAACGTTGGTGCTAGTAATGATGGTAATTACGGCCAGCTCTGTTCGTAGCCTTCAAGCGAAGCGGGGGTTACCTATCGTGAACCAAGTCTCGGGTTGGATAACGCTTGGTAAAGCAGTTCAACCTCTGGTTTATTGAATCAGTGTTAACTGAATATTTATTCAGTCGTGGCTTCTGTACTTCCTTTTGTGTCTAAAGGGGCCCATAATACCGCGGTATCGACGTTCCTCGCGTACTTCCTAGGTTTTGGACCATGTTTCGTAATCCTCTCGATAAGCGTCGAAGGTTTGTTTTACGTGGTCTATTCGGCGCTTTTGGGCGCTTGGGTGATCATGGAGTCTATTGCGAGCAATGGGGGGAACGACGCTCTGGCTTCTCAAACGCCGAAGCGGAAAGTTTACCACTTTCGTCTCGATGACCTTAGAATTGCTCTGTTCTTCTTGTTCTTTGTTCAAGTGGGATTCTTTGGTACCGGAAAGTAAGTGGCTATTCGCTGACTCATTTGACGTCCCATGACCTTGTCACTTGCAGTGTTGCATCTATATCGTACGTGATTTACGAGTAATAGTTATTCTGGTATCTAACCTATATATCAATAGGTCATTTTATCTAGAGCCCGTATACCGTCTTATACCAATCTTTAGTCCTTTCTTTATGGCTGCCCTGCTAGTGCGTTCACCTCTCGCTATCTGCGTTTACTCACGAGCTCCGGTTCTCAATTTCTTGGGTTTCAGATCTTCAAAATTGTTGCTCCATACATTATACTCGCTGTCGCAACTGCTTTACTGAACGATTCTCTCCGACTTCCTCCCTTCTCTCTTCTTCTTGTTGCGCTTACGCTGACCGATGGTAAGTCCGGCTTCAATTTCTGGTTGACTTTTTTCTTGTCCTTCCTCCTAGGCATGACAATTGCGTTCTTCTTCAATGTTCAAGACACAGGTGAATCGTGTGCCTCTTTTCGTGTTCTCATTGGTATCCTGCTCACATATCTATCCAAAGGTTCATGGCTGGAAATTGGACAGTCGATCACCTTCTTTTGTATCACGTCACTGCTACTCTTATGGTCTACTGGAATCTGTGCAGCTGGCGAGTACCTTCTCACTGATACTGTGACTAGAGTACATACGACTAAGCATCAATAACTCCACATCTACTACATGAGACCAATCAAGTTCTCGAAGAGATGGGCTATCCGCAGTTAGGGCAGCTAGACCAGATGTATCAAACAGCTTTTCTCATAACTGTATCCCTGGAGCATACTAATTTTGCGATCCTGCCGAATAAAAATGGCTATGGGCACGCTGATCAATAGAATCGGCTCATGAATTGCGAAATCAACGAAACGTAGACTAGCCCACTATGAAAAGTCGTTCTCAACTTTGCAATCATGATAGATGTCATGATACCAGGGAGGGTTACATAAGCGCCGTCGCCCCAGCAACAGGTTCCAAGCACATAATAATCTGGCGGCCTCTCAGTACTTTCACCAATTTATGATAGATTTTGACCCATTAAGACGCGTCATATCGATCCATCACGCACACTCTCTACCATGGCTACAAACTACGATACCGCACTGCATAATCGTAACGTGCTTCCAAGTTTTTGCAGTCCTTTCCTCACGCAATGCTAGATTATGCAAAGCTCGGGCAAGCTTACCTCGTAGAATACGCGGAATTCTCCGCATGTTCTTTGCCTGACAGGGGTTGGACTGCAGAGTGCAAGAGTATGTCTTTCCTTAAAACTCCAATCAATCGCTAGTTATCATGCTCCAACATAGTTGTTGGTGAAGTCAAGGGTATCGGTGTAGCATGTAGTAAAGCAAGTTCTGGATGTACGTGTTTCTTCTCGATCTTGCCCTCACTTGGCTTATGGCCTACGTTCTTTTGCACCTTGCAGAGCATGCTCGACCACGAACCTGAATCTGTCCGGAAGCGTAATCCCGGCGATCCACTCACGAACGCTCGATCACCTTCCCATGCGGAAAAGTATGTTTAAACTTGACAGGTGCGATAACCATTTACTTCAAGTTCCAGGTGACTTTCCAATTTACAATGATGCGCAAGGAGACATCGGGCTATAATTTGATTCGCGAGTTCAGCGAGGCTGTCAAATTGAATGAATTTCGTACACACTCTGGGAAATCCAAGGCCACTCTTCACGACACCTCTCTTTCGTCTGCATATCTTGCCTTTGCCCACGCCTGTGACAAAGAGGACCAGATACAATCCACTCTACAGAGGCTCCAATATGACGGAGCCTGCTTGATTCAGGCTGGGTATCATGAGGAGATTTTAGACGAGAGATACATTGTAGAGGAAGTTCATATTTCGCTCCATTCTAAACTATCAATTCCGGAACCTCAGGTCATGACTGAATTCTCGGCTATTTTCTTGGCTTTATTCACACTCCCGACGCAACATACACTATTCCAAGTGACTCGCTTCGTAGCATAAAAGCCTTACATATCAGTCGAGTAGGAGGCCGGTACAAGTCAGCAACTTTAGCTTCAGGTGAACCCGGAGGTACCAATAATGGCGAAGACCATGAGCGTCGAGAGGATTATGGAGAAGGGGATGGCAGCGGAGCCGGTGGTCATGGAAGAGCTGGTGGTCGAGGAGCTGGTGTTCATGGAGGAGCTAGACGTGGAGGTAGTGGTAGTGGTGAAGACGGTGGTGGAGAAGAACCTCAGGGTGAAGCGAGTGACTGGATGAATGGAAGGCGCTCTCTCAGCATTCCTTTCGAATCAATTCTCGACCTGAAAGAACAAAAGGG